>JAEQBH010009377.1:0-183191 GCA_016808115.1 Tetrastigma voinierianum | reverse complement strand
TCACTACAAGGTTCTCCTAACTCTAGATAATATGTCTGCCGTGAGGCTGCTTGACGCCACACCCTCGGTCGTGGACCGTTGCGCCCGGACGTGTGGAAGGGCATTTTGTCATTCTTGACCTCGACCCCCGTTTGATTTGAGCAAACGGCCATCCCTCGGCGACCAGTGGTGAGGCATCAAATCGGGTGCAGGGTGTTGGAAGCACATCTGGTTCGTCCACTTCCCCTAGTAAGGATTCCAATTCTACCCATCTTGTTCCCAATTGGAGAACCAGGAGTAGTCGTCCCGAATGGCTCCTTGCTGGTGGCCGGATACGCCCAAGTGCTAAGGTCATGGAAGGGGCAACTGGCTGACAGACGCGCTGAGTCCAAGGAGGATTTCGTTCCACTGGGTTGAGTGTCGAACACGAGATTTCCGGGATTTGGAAGAAGAGGAGCAGGAGGAAAAGGATGGCAGAAATTTGCTGAAATTTGTTACAGCGAGAAAGCGGAATACGAGTTAAGCGGTGGAGTCGACATCACCTACTTGTTGTGGGACCTAGTCGACCAGCGCAAGGGAGGTTCAGAGGTGCAAGCGATTATCATCCCTGGCTCTCCCGAATCGGGGCCAGCGAGATCGGCAATTCGCGGTCGCTAGATAGAATGTCGAAGGAGGCGTCGGAGTTGGCGAGTGCACTTAAGGTAATCCCCCCTTCCGATCGGGATGAGGGTCAACTACTTAATTAAAAGTTTATGCGGTCCGGGCTACGAGGCCCACATTGCGGGCCAATTATAACAGCTGACCTTGTGGGGTCCACACCGCCGTGACCACCGGGGTGCCCTTCAGGTGGCCTTATGGGTCCACCATCGTAACTCTTAGGTGCCGCCGGTGGGTCCCGCTCGCGAACCATCATCTGCCACTTAGGCATTTTCTTTCGCCTCACGTAGAGACTGGAACCCGGGACCCCGGGGCTTGGGTCGATGGGGGCATCTGCACTAAGCTGAGCTACTAAGCTCGGTTGGTAGTAAGATGTGAACTGTAAACCTGATCTGAGGTGTCTACGGCCGCTGCCTGAGGGCTCTTTGTGGTGAGACCCCGCTGGCAATTTCCCCAATGAAGGAGTGAACAGCACCAGTGGACAATAAAAACTCCTTTTGTGAGACCCCGCCCCTTCGACCACCTCATGGGTACCCCCGCCGGGTGGAAGCTCGCTCCTTAGGATATCCTCTCGTTCCCAGCGAGTTCCTTTGGCCTCCGGGTTAGAACCCGAGGACTGGGGTCTTTAGTCGATGGAAGCATCTACGGGTACCAAGTGAGCTAGTAGCTCGGTTAGTAGTGAAAATGCTCCCCATTGGTGTGGCCTTTGGTCACGGGTTCGGAGTCTCACAGGAGCGAAGAAAATGCCTAGGAGGGGCATGATATTCTGTGGTGGGACCCACCTGAAGAACCCACCAAATGGTCACGAAGGTGTCATTAATAAAGGCGCCTTTGTGTGAGACCCCAGCCCCGTGACCACCTCATGGGTACCACCCGGTGGAAGCTCACTCGCCAGGATATCTCATTCATTTGAGTTCGCTCCGCATAAAGAGATTCGGGCAGGGACTGGGAGTGCTTTTGGTCGATGGGAGAGCATCACGGTACCAAGCTGAGCTACTAGTCGGTTGGTACGAGATGCTTCCCAGTCAGACTAAAACCCTAGATCCTGAGATTCGAAATACGAAAGCAGCGACAAAGAATATCTCTATGGTGAGCTTCCACTGAGAGCGAAGAGTCTCGATTATCTCCCTAAAACGGTGGATCCTCCGAGAGTGGAGTATCGGCTCTTGGGGCGGGCCGGGTGAAGTATGTCATGCGCCTGCAGGAGCCTTTCCCGCGAGTAGAGCGTGGCCGTCGGGTGGAACAATTTGTATCCGCACATGCTTCGGATGCCGGTAGCTGCTCGGGGCATGGGTTTTGGCGAGGATTACACGGTGAGCGTTCCTGCAGGGACCCGAAAGATAGACATCCAGCGGATTATCGATGACGGGATACAAGTCCGCAACCATAACTACGTTCAGTCGACTGAACTGGTAAGATAGCGAGTTTCGTTATGTGATATTAGGCGCCCGATGCTTGATTTTACGTATTCTAATGGGTTTCTTTGCGGTAGTCGTTGCTATTCGGGTTGTAAACCCCGATCACGAGTTGAGCTTGACTAAGGGGCGTCAACGGCTGCGATTATATGTCGGTCGGGGAATGGCAGGCTGGGAGATGCGAGTGCTTCATTAAAGGAGGCCGAGGGTTGGCGTGCCGTCGCACAGATTTGGAGGCTAAGGAATATCTTTGAAAGAGCCACCGGTTGAAATTTGAGAGGGATGTGGCATGCCATGAGGCAACGATGGTCAAGTTAGAGATTGAAGGGGTCGTTAATACCTGAGCACAGATGGAGTCTGAGCTTGCCCGGGTTCAACTTGCCTTAGCGGTTGCGGAAAGCGCTCTCCTAAAGGCGAAGTCCGAGTATGAAGTTGCTTAGAAGGCATTGCCCCTGGCGGGGGAGGCTTGTACAAAGGCGGAGGAAGAAAACAGTCGTTTGACGGACGAGCGGCTTTCCTTGATTTTGGAGCTTAGGACCTACAAGGTTGATTTGCCGCCTCCCGGAAAATTTATTCTTGATAGAGGGGCGTGGAGCGGAGTTCGTGCAGCGCGACACGTTGTTCATTATATTTATGAGTTTCTTTGTGTTTTTACACAACATATCTCTTGAGACAAACCTCAGTCCGAGATGGAATGTAAGTTCTTGATCCAGTTAACTCCAGAGTTCATTGCTAACCCCCGTTGCCCCCCAAGCACCTCGTCTGCTGCTCCAGCCCTAAATCTAGCTACTGTTAGCAGGGAGGAAAGTCCAGGGAATAGCCTAACCGCCGCCGAAGAGGGAGTGACTCTTATGATGGATCTCTGGCCTTGTCGAGCGGCGAGTTTGAGAATCTTTGCATTTGCTAACTAGGGCTGAGTGCTTTGTGAGCAGACCTCTTCAATTCGGTGTTTTTGCACCGACAATTTACATGCCTTTCTCTTTCTTCGATTTACTTTTTGTTTGAGTGTGCCTTGTTATGCGTTTTGATCACGCATCGTTAGGTCGTATTGATTTTTGTTAAGGCGCACCGTTCGGCGTGCATGTAGCAGAAAATGAAATCATCTGAATGGATGGGCAATCTGTTGTGTTGCCCAGATAGGTCATTCACTATGCCATCCGGGCTTTTGTATTCGACCATCTAGATGTCATCTATGCTGGGCCGGATAGGTCATTTTACTTCGCCATCCGGGCTTTTAAATTGGACCAGCTAGATGTTATCTATGTTGGGCCGAATAGGTAATTTTACTACGCCATCCAGGCTTTTAAATTTGACCAGTTGGATGTTATCTACGTTGGGCCTGATAGGTCATTTGTTGCCCATCAGAACTTTAAATTCAACGGTTAAATGTTGTTTATCTTTGAAATTTGGATAGGTTATTTTCTTTTGCACCATTGAACTTAGAATTGGACAAGTTAGATGTTATCTGTTGGTAGGATAGGTCATTTATTCGTCATCTAGGGCTTTTAAATTCGACCCGACTAGATGTTATCTATCTTTGAGCATAGGATATGTCATTTTCTTTGCATCATCCGGACCTTAAATTAGACATTAGATGTTATCTATGCTTTGGGTCGGATAGGTCATTTTACTGCGCCATCCGGGCTTTTAAATTGGACTAGCTTGATGTTATCTATGCTGGGTCGGATAGGTCATTTTACTACGTCATCCGGGCTTTTAAATTGGACCAGCTGGATGTTAACTATGTTGGGCCGGATAGGTCATTTTATTGCGCCATCCGGGCTTTTAAATTTGATCCTGTATAATGAAAAGATATGTGAAGACATGCGAGTAAGCAAAAATAAAGATATTCTTTTATTGATAATACCTTCTCAGGTGCATGGCATTCTGCATTCTAGGTACAATGGTTCCATCTATTTTATCTATAGCGTAGGACCCGGCTTCACCGGTTCGCGTCACGATATAAGGTCCTTCCCAGTTGGGTTGGAATTTCCCTGCAGTGGAGTCTGTAGTATTCTCGAAAACTTTCCTCAAGACCAGATCACCCGGTCGAAACACTCGAGGCTTTACCCGTCTATTATAAGAGTTCGCGAGGCGGTGTTGGTAGGACGTTATGCGGATTGTTGCGGCTTCCCGCAGCTCATCACTCACGTCTAACTCCCTGGCTATTGATTCCTCATTTTCTGACTCGGGTGTAGCTGTTTGAATGGTGGGCAGACCAATTTCAGTGGGGATAACGGCTTCCATCCCGTAAGTGAGTACAAAAGGAGAGATGTCGGTTGGCTTTCGAGGCCGGTGGTTACGTAGGCCCCGGATCACGGGAGTTCTTCCACCCATTTGCCTTAGTAGGTCTAACCACTTTTCAAAGCGATCAACGAGGTTTTATTGGAGGCTTACGCAGCCATTGCTTTGCGGATACCGAGGGGTAGAGTATAAATTTTTTATATTCAATTCCTTGAAAAAGTCCCGGTATACTCAGCTGTCAAACTGTGGCCCATTATCGGACACGATTGATCTTGGGATGTCGAACCGACAAACAATGTTTTTCTAGATAAACCGAGTAACATCTCTATCTTTGATTGACGAGAAAGCGTCAGCCTCTATCCATTCTTGCAGTAATCGGTGGCGACCAATAGTTTTTTAGTAGGTGCGGTGGGGCGGACCCAGAGCTATGTCAATCCCCATTGAGTGAATGGCCACAGGCTAGAGATGGAGATCAAGTCTTGCACCGGTGATTTCAAGATAGGGGACATTCGCTGGCAAGGGTCACATTTCTTGACGTAATTGGCAGCGTCTGACTTCATAGTTGGCCAATAATACCCCTGAGTGTGAGCCCGGTGTGCTAGAGTTCTTCCCCCCGGGTGATTCCTGCATATGCCTTCATGCAATTCAGCTAATACATACTGGCCTTGCTCGGGGGTTAGACACATCAGGTATGGCAGCCGAGATAGTTTAATATAGAGTTTTTGCCCGTCTATCATGGAGAATCTAGCCTGCCCGAATCGAGAACCTTATGGGCGCATCTCACGTCAGTGGTGGTTCAGTGACTATGTATAGTCATTATGGGGTCCATCCATGATGGGGAGCCCATATGCCGGTTACTTGGGCATGCGGTATTGAAGAGTCGGTTGATAGTAGATGGGGGAGAAATACGGTTTCCATATGACGATAGGCGACCACGGCTAAAGCATCGGCCCTCTCATTACAATCCCAGGGGACATGTTCAAGTTTCTAGGCCGAGAGGGTATTTAATTTCTTCTTGACTAGGGAAGCATACTTCACCATTCGGGGATCCCTGGATTCGAATTAACGTTAACTTTGTCAGACAACTAGGCGTAAATCGCTCTGAGCCCAGAAGATTGTGCTCCCGTAGCGAGTGCGAGCTCGAGTCCGGCTATCATGGCCTCGTACTCTGATTCATTGTTGGTGGCGTTGAAGCTTAATCGCACTACTTGTTCAATCCTCTCCCCGGTTGGGGAGGTTAATTGCAGACCAATGCCCGCCCTGGTTTGTTTGCAATCCTCATCTCGCCAGTGTCCACCCGGCTGTTTATCGGGGGCAAATTAATACGCTGCGGGATTTGCAGCGAGGAAGTCATCTAGGACTTGCCCCTTCTTTGAAAGTCTCGGCTTGTACTGGATGTCATACTAGCTCAACTCCATTGCCCAGCGGGCCATCCTTCCGGACATATCAGGTTTATGAATTGTGCCCCGGAGTGGAATATCAGTTAGCACCACAACGGGATGAGCCTGGAAGTATGGGCGGACCTTTTGGGCGGCTATCCGGAGGGCCAAGGCAGTTTGTTCGAGGTTGCTATATCCGGTCTCCGCGTCGGTTAAGTTTGCTAGCAGAGAACACGAGGCTTGACACCAGCATCCCCGCTCTTTAAACGAGGCGCGCTTGCATTTATATCGGAGGTGCTAGGTAGAGGTAGAGTGTCCACTTAGGTTTCAGGAGCTCACAAGAATCGGGGGCTCTGTCAGGTATTGCTTCATTGCCATGAATGCTCGGTCGCATTCCCCATTCCATTCGGCCCGGTTGGCTCCCCTCAGGGTAGCGAAGAAGGGTTTCAAGCGTCCATGAGCCAGGAAATCTGTCATGAGCGGCCCGGCCGGTAGTCAGTTCTTGGATCCTTCTTAGAGCTGGGGGCCGATGATTGCAAGATGGCCTTAAGCTGTGCAGGATTAGCCTCTATTCCTATACGGGTTACCACAAGCGAGAATCGGCCGACCAGCGACTCGGCGCATTTAAAGAGGGTTGAGTTTCATGCCCATACTCTGCGAGGATGTGAATGCATTGGAGATGTACGGCATGATATGGTATTTCTTGGATTTTGCAGACATAGCATCAATATAGACTTCCATTGTGCTACGAGTAACCGGTTGAAACATCTTAGTCGCTGACCTCGATAAGTGGCCCGAGGGATTCTTCAATGAAGGCATCACATTGCTGCTTGATGGGGAGGTCGTGGGAGTGATAAAGATGTTTTTCGCATCCCGAGGGATTGCATGGGAAGTCTAGTGATATCCCGAGAAGGCATCCAAAAAAGATAGCATTTCGTGCTCGTGAGGCGTCCACAATCGATCATGAGGGGCGGAGAAGCATCTTTTGGACGGTGTCATTGAGTCGTGTAATCCACATACTCTCCATTTGTTCCCTTCTTTGGGACAACCACCGTTGCTTGACCATTCAGTACTTAGCGCTCGATGAATCCGTTCCGCAGAAGAGTATCGACCTCGGTCTGGATGACCAAGTGGTGATCTGGATGAAAGCGCCTCACTTTTTGTCTGACCGGCTTGGCGGATGGGGCGACATTTAGTCTGTGTGATGCGTGCGTGGGGCTTATTCCGGTCATATCTGCATGGGTCCAAGCAAATACATCAGCGTTCAACTGCAGCACATGGCATAATTAAGCCTTATCCTCCTCGGACAAGAGGGTACTAACATAGATGCATTTGTCCAACCCGCTAAGGGGCATGGTTTCCAAGGGATCAACTGCTAGCGGCTCTTTATCCTCCAAGGCGGGCCGGGCGGATGACGATGATTGCTATTTCTAAGGTTGATCCTCAAGGGATGGTTCACTGGAGCACTCCCCTTGTTTGCGTCCCTGCATTGAGAGTTGATAGCATTGGATGCGGCTAACGAGGCACCACGGTCGACGCCAGGCAGTCGGTGGGTTGTTTGGTGAGGTATGTGGAGGGAGTCTTTGGCTTTCATAGGCGTGTTGGGGCCAGACCAGATGGGGTGTATGGCCCCAAGTCCTCTACCACCGAGAACAGTACTTGTTGAGTTACCGAACCCGCCCTGCCGGGAAAGGCAATGTCCCCCGGTATCAATGGTAGCCCCATTAAACCGGACAAAACCTGTCGGCGGGCCAGGATGATCAAGCGGGACTCTCATGCCTTAAAGGTGGGAGGTGTAGTAAATCGGCTACATTGCCTGGATCGACGAGGACCTTATGCACATCAGCTGTTAATACACCACGGTAAGAAATACGAGTGCATCGTGTGAGGGGTAATTACTGGTGGAAACAATAAGGGGAGAGGGATATCAGCGGAATCAACCCGGTAGTACACCAATAGTGTTCTCGGTCATGCGTGGTGTTTACCACTGGCTCGTAGGAAGCATTCAGGAGCATTTTCTCCTACCTTTTGGACTTATACAAGCTATCGGCCAGTCCCCCTAGTATAAAGTTGATAGCTGGCCGGAGGCCGAGCATCTCCAATATCAACACGACCTGTCATGCGTGGGAGTGGCGTGCTACCCATGAGTTGGCTCTCGAGATATGCAGCCACAGGTGCCGGCCGTCGGTTTTTCCGCTGGAATTCAAGCTTTGGCAGTGGTTGGTTCAGCCATGGTCCTATGATAATCACACCTTATCAGATTCATGTGGTGGAACCCGCCCTCATAGGTGGGAGCCATTTGAAATCGAAGTCGGGATAAGGGGTAGGAGCGATCATAAGCGATGTTGAGAGGAGTGGCGGGGAGCTCCTTCCTCTTCGGGCTTGCCACCCGGGCGCCGACCCCTGTTTAGGTTGCTCTTACATTGGTGGAGCCTTTGGTGGCCGGCTTGCATCTGGGGGATGTGCCATTGATGATGATGATGATGACTTTATTGTTGAGTGATGAGGGGGACGGGCGGGGAGGGATGATTATCATTACGGTATGCGGCGACCCGAATGTTGTCTTCTAGCGTGGAGAACTTATCGCCCTTGACTCAATTCTTCCATGATTCTTGGGGCGGATCTGGGGATAAAAGCTGGAAGAGCAGGTGAATGGAACTAAAGCTTCTTCTGAAGTTTTGCGGGACCGCGTTCATCTTTAGCGTAAATGTCAATCTATTTGGACTGACTTGTCCAAACCTATGTGTGAAGTCTCGGATGGATTGATCTTCCGTTTAGAAGGATATCTGGAGGGCGATATTCCCTTTACGCACGATTGAGCACGGACCAATGGGGAGGCCGAGCGAGGCCCATGACTAGCCAAATGATTTTATTGAGCCTCTCGGAAGCTTGTAAAACCAAGCTAAATCCGAGCCCTTAAGGCTAGCCGGGAATACTTTACCGCGGTGATCTCGTCCGCGTTGGGGATCGTCGCTTGGTTGAGAATGCAACATATGATGAAAGTGCGGATCGGAAGGCAGGCCGTGCATAGCGAAAGGGCGGCATAAAGAAGCTGCGGGGAGGATCATAATCCAAAATATGTTAACCGAGGAAAGAGGAGAGCATGTGTTGTGGTCCTCGGAGGCGGAGGAGAAAAACATGTGTGGGGCGGTAGCAACCCCGAAGGGAGGGTACATGGATGGTACCGGTGGGGCGACGCCCTCGGGTCGTTCGGGCACATATTCATGAGCTGGCTCTGACTGGCGTCGGTCCCTGCTGGCTTCTCTCCGTACCCGGCGTTGCGCGGTACTGATGGATCGGTTGGGTCGACGAGGGGGCCTTTTTCTGGATTGGGCTTTCCAGCGTTCGGGGATGGGTGGGCTGGCCCAGGTGGAATCGGAGTTTGTCGGAAGATAACTCGTCGTCGCCCGGTAGGTCGATGTTCTTAGAGGTATAGGCTCCTTGCCTTTAATCGGGACGAGATAGAAGTGAGCGGGGAGGTCCCCGTGATTTCTGCTGTGACCCCTAGCTAGGTTACGTAGGGCTCATTATCCTCCGTAATCGGTTCGCGTGTTCCGCATGACTCGGCCCGCTACTTCTTTGCTCCTCTTGTCTTGCCTCCATTTCTTGGCACCAGAGGAGGAACTGGTCTTCAGGGGGATGGTTTGCTGGGTTGCTGGACATGACAATGAGTTTCGACGGTCCAGTAGGATGTTCGAGAATGGCCAAGGCTTTGGAGATCGAGAGATCACCTGGGAGCCGGTGTACCCAAGCTCTCGCGTATCACCTCTGAGATTTCTTGCTCGGCGTTTCCCACAGACGGCGCCAATTGTAGTCTCCGGAATTCTCAGAGTCAGTGGATCATCGCGGCATTCACCAATCATAATCGGTACCAGCTTTGCCAAAACAAGCGAGAAGGCGAAGGCGGTGGTGTTGTCATTCCCTCAGATAGCAAGTTAGCTTTTTTTTGGAAGGCGTCAAGCTTTAGTTATCTCAATTGAGAATGTTGTACCTCATTTGGTGTGATTCTTTTCTCTTTTATGGAGGAAGAAAGGGGATCCACCTTTCACGGAGAGTGGACAATTTCTTCCTATAAAGGTAGGGGAAGGTGGCTCTCATTTCAGGAATAATGACTTGTTAACATGTAAACACAGATAGGAACTGCTGGTAGGAGCCTTCTATTCCGTTGGAAGGGTGGATCTTAGGAGAACATATACTTATATCATGGGCAGACCGGTTGGCGGTTTCGTTTGGTAGTGTCGTAGTGGGAAAGGCATCAGGGTGAAGGCATCAGGGCACCCGGGAATGCACGATGTCGGGAAAGGGCGTCGGGGATGGAGCCAGAGCACCGCGGAGAGTGCTTGAGGGCGTTCTGGGCTATTCAACATCTGAGTGACCCCAGCTTTAGAACTGGTCCCATCGGACGCAGGTGGGGCGGTGGCTAGGTGAATCGGGCCGGGCCATGGTACCCACAAAATATCGGTACAAATATCGATGGTGGATTTATGGATGCTCTCGGAAATATGGATTGGACTTTTTTACAAAAATATAGAAAGAGAAAATTATATAAAATTTAGCAAGAAAATACTTACAAATAAATTTTAAATGACAAATAAGTAAAATACATATATTAGAGTTATTTAATATTACTAAAATTAATTTATAATTACTAAATAGAAATACATAAGTGAATATTATTCATAAATTGAATGATAATTATTCCTTAATTCATACATTTATAATTATTGATAGAACAAATTATTTATATTGATAATGAGAAATGGTCGAGATAATCATTTAATTATTAAACTAAATACTGTTATTATTTATATTATTCGGATATCATAATATTAAAAAATATATTATTTTATTATTTATCCTTATTATTACGAATATTAAGTAGATGATAAAAATTTCAAAATATTGAGATATTATAATATTAAATGAGATATATCAAATAAATGATAAATGATGATATGATAATAGTAATAAACTTTTAAAAAATATTTGAAATTTCTTAACTATATTTATATGTATTTATTAAAAAATAAAATTATTTTTATTTTTTTTTTACTTCAATTTTTTGTTAAAAACATATTTAATCACATTTAAGATAATAAATAATATTTTTTTTATTATTTATACAAAATATTTTATATAAGTGTTGATTTCTGAAATTTGACAATTGTGATTAAATATTTTTATATTGATTTTAATTTATAATTAAAAATTTTCTTAATATTTTATATTATCAAATTAATTTTAAATTTTAAATTTTTTGAAAATATGAAAGGATTATTGAAAAAAATAAAATGAATTGATAATGTTAAATTTATGATGAAAATATTCATCAATAATACAAGATAATATAAATAAAATTGGCAACTTTAAATTTATTGATTTTAAAATTTAATTTTTTGAAAAGGTGAAAGGATTTTATGAAAAAATAAAAAGAAGTGATAATGTTAAAACGTAAAAAATATTTATAAATAGTAAAGGAATATAAAGAACATTCGCACTTTATATATTAAGTACTAAGTTTGTCTGGGGAACGCAATGGCTTAATTTCATAATTTTTTGGCGGATTTGAAACCTCCCAAAAAGATTTTGACAGATTTATTGAAAATTTACCAATAATATATCGGTGAAATCAATTATATTTTAATGATATTTCCTTCAATCGACTATCAGCAAAGGATATCCTACCGACCATTACCAATAACTAAAATATTTATTTTCGAGATTTTGTTCCTTAGATATAAATAAATACTGTCACCTAGCTCAAAAAGGAGGCATAAATTTCTAATCTATGAATTTTCATTTTTATTTATTCTTCAAAGTTCAAAATAAAAAAAAAATGACATTTGAATAAAAACCGGATGAGTATTTAAATAACAACGTCGACAGCAGGGTTCGAACCTGCGCGGGCGAAGCCCAACAGATTTCAAGTCTGTCTCCTTAACCACTCGGACATATCGACATTTTGTTCAATTATATGGAAATAATATATATATATATATATATAATATATATATATATATATATATATATAAACAAACATAGTGGACTTTCCTTTCAACATGGATTATATTCCTTCCTCCCATGATTCCCTATTTTTATCCTATTTCTATAGGTATGGATCTCTGTGTTTTCCTTTTTTGAAAATGTCAATCCTCTTCTTCGCAGTTATAATTTTTCTCAAAGGTTATTTTAACAACAAATGATATCCACAAGGATCACCATCTTTCATAGAGTTATTTTGAGTTTTTCTTTATTCTCTAAACAGAAGCGAAGAGGGCCAGCCGTCTGCATATCCTTGTAACGCTTCAAGACATGAAAACACGAAAGTCGGCCATCTGAGATGTTATTAGTGAAATTTAGTAGTCCAAAAATTGTATGTGGTTGATCAGATACCCTTCCGATGGAACTGCAAGGATTGGTTTAAGAATCCATTCATTGAGATTCAACCCATTAATAAACTGCCATCCATATATTACGGCCCACAATTAATAAAATTTTAAAAATTCAGAGTGTGTTGGATTAGGAAAATTAATGACTTTTAAGGAATTACAAAGTCAAAGAATATTTAATTACAGACTTTAAAAAGTCATGGTGTATTTAATAATGACTTTTTTTTTAATACAATAATGCTTTTTGAAGACTTTAAAAAAGTTTATAAAAATCAAAATGTATTCAATTACAAACTTTTATAAACTATATAAAATTATACCAATTTTGAAAAAGTGATTGACTTATATCGTTAAAAACTTGAGTATTAGTGACTTTTTTAGTAGAAGTATAAATAAACCCTTCAAAATTTTCTTGCGAATTCTTGAAATATTTAAAACGACTTTTTGATTTCTCGAAAGATTTGAAAAGGTTTTTTGATCAAGCGAAGCTGTATTCGGTGACATGAATGAGTAAAGTTAACCTTGAAGAGAAATTATTCGGCTTAAAAAGAAACTATAAATTATTCATTCTTTGTTTGTAGATTTATACAAAATTGGTATTTAAACATGCAATTCATTATATTTTTCCCATATGAGTCAAGATTGTAATACCCTATATATGAATTAGAAAATTTTCTTGTTCTCTACTGAATAACATTTTTCACATAGCTACAAAGAACATAAAGTTGAAAGCTGAGGATTTACAGTACAAAAATCATATTTCTTTTAGGTAAGGGTATAACCCTAAAAATTAATATTTAATTCATAGTTTTTTAATACATTTGTTCTTTATAGATTGGAAAACGTTAAGTTGGAAATTTTAAAATGTAAGGTTAAAGATTTGATTTTTCCATTTAAGATGGGTAATTTATATTTGTTAATAATTTTAACATATTGGTGATTTTTTGGAAAAATAATAATAATAATATCGTGTTTGAAGAACTGATGATTTTTAGAACATATTTTTATTTTTGATGTCGGTTTTTATAATTATTTTAAAATTTATATAAAGATTGAGAATTATCTAAAACAAAATATTATGAATAATGATTTTAAGGAAGCTATTTTTTAAAATAAGAGAATAATTGGGAACATGGTTAAAATAAATATCATTTAGATGAGCGTATATTTAAAAAGTGTTTCAAAATAAACTCTAATGTTTCTTCAAAAGCTCTTATTTCTTATATTTTCATAGGAAACCCAAATCGTGTTTGAGTGAGTGAATAACAAAATTATGTTTCAAAATCTATTTTTAAAATAAAAAAATATGTTTGGTAGAATTTAGAAAATAATAATGACCATTTTTGCAGAGTTTTTAAATACTATTTTATAATATTTTAAAAAGTGATATCATATTGAAATTATAAAAATGTTTTAAACCAAAATTTAATTTTTGTTATATTTTAAAAGAAATTTGTATACATAATTATTTATTTAAATCATTTTAAATATTTGCATAATTATTTTTAAAAATAACAAGTGAATATACAATAATTAAAAATATTTTTTGAAAACACTTTATTTTATGTTCTTTAAAATTGATAAATTTTGGAAATTATGAAAATTTGAAATTGAAACTTTGAGTATTTAGATAAGGGGAAAAAAATAAGGAATGTATAATTCTCAAAAAAAAAAAAAAAAACTCATAGAAGTTATTGGTGGAATTGGAAATTTTGAGATGAAATAAATTATAAAAATAAATAAATAAAATTTTATTTTTAAGTGTAAGATGACAAATTATAAAAAAAAATTGAGAAAGAAGAAGTTAAAAATTTATTTATTCCAACATATTTCAAAGAAGTGATGTTTAGATAAATTTCCAATGGAAAATGATGACTTTGGATCATTTGTTGAGACTTAAGAGCAACAAAGAGATATTACTGATTTGTGGAACGATTTGAGCATACAGATAATATTGAAAATTATATATTTTTTTTAATTTGAAAAATATTAATTTAAATAATTTTGGTACTTTTTGTTATAGTTGGGAAGCAATTTGTGACCCATTCAGGTTCTTGGCCAAAGCAGTGAGCAGGTTGGCCACATTTTTCGAGCCGACTTTTGGCGGGCGCTCGATCCGGCGATGCGGTTATGGGCTAAAGTGGGTCAAAACGGGCCAAAAATTAAAAAAATGTTAGAACTTGTAATTTATCTAATTTTGTCATTCTTCAAATAAAAAAAAAACAAAACACAAGTGTTTAATAATAGTTAATGCATAAATGTTGGGCAGAGCAAGTATAATAATATTTAAAGTCTTAAATAACGTAAATAATACTAAACATCATTATAAATTTATAACCAAACTAACTAGTAGCTATTAAACAACTAACTACAATCACATAATAGTGGAATTGAATGAAGTACCAACCACAATCAAGTTCAAAGGTGTCATGATAAGACAAACCTCAAATCCATGGCACTGTAAGAAATTCATGTATGACTAATAAGCATGTTCATATTCAAAATACTAAAAAAATAAAGTGACAAATAAATGATATCTTAAAACTATAAATTCAAACTTTCAAATGAAATTCAATATCTTGTAATCTTTCATCTTCATTAGTATGGTCATTATAGGATTTAGAAAAAAATCTCAATAAGTCATATATATATATATATATATATATATATATATATATATATATATATATATATATATATATATATATGCTATATATATATATACTATATATATGTCATTTTTTAAATTAATAATAAAAAAAATTTAAAAAAAAAATTTCAAGCCAATCGGGTTGGCCCAACCCTAACCGAATAGTACGAAGACTAATTTGGGCTCTGTTCATAGCCCAGTGCTTCCAAAATATCAGGCAATTAATGAAGTTGTCGAGACTCAGAGCGAATATTAAATTCTCTTTTGTTGAGCAGAGATAATTTAATTAAAATATTTTAATTTTATTTATTGTTATTAGAAATATGAATTTAACATAGTTATTTAAAATTAGTAAAAGTCTATCAATATTTGTAAAAGTCTGTCAAAGCCTAAGTCTTTTAAAATAAACAAGTTTATGAAGTTCATCCATAAATTTACAAACTCTACAAAAGCCTTTTAAAATAAAAGTATATGAAATTCATCTATAAATTTACAAACTCTACAAAAGTCTTTAAAAATCTATCAAACTCTATATAAAGTTATCATTTAAAAAAGTCTATAAATGTCTTTACAAGTCCTAATCAAATACACCCCCAAATATCAAATAAAAAATTATATATTTTAACATTTCTAAACCCCTAAATATGAAATAAAATATTATATATTTTAATATTTATAACATTGAGTCAAATGTTATTATTGGATATAATGAGGATGAAGATTATAAACATACGAGATTTGATTTGATAGTTGAAAATTTTTTTTTAAATGTTATTTAATTATTATTTTATTGTTTTGGTCATAGCTAGTAAGTTAGTTTAATATTTTGGTTATAATAGTGTTTTAGTATTGTTAATGTTTTATCTCTCCCTGTGAGAGTTTGATGGTATCCCTCTCCTTGTGAGAGTCTCCTGGTATCCTCTCCTAGTTGGGAGTTAAAAGATCTTTCAGTGGCTGACAGACGGTCTCGTGGCGGATTACCTCTCCACTTAACAGGGAGCAATGGAGAATCAGATTGCTCGATTATCAGTGACCGACGAAGGGGAAGAGGTGCTTGCCATCCAAGGGCGAAGGACGCAACCGGTGGGGTTGGTGTTATGCCTCGTCGGTCGATTCCTGATGGACAGGACGATTAATTTCCAGGCTATGAAACACTGTATGGCTGGTGTTTGGAGACCCAGAATGGGGATCACAATGAAGGAGATAAAGCCTCATCTCTACCTATTCACGTTCTATCACATATTGTGGACTTGCAGAGGGTTCTTGACACAGGGCCCTGGTCTTTTAATGGGCACACACTTATCCTCTATCATCTTCAACCGGGGGAGGATCCTTTGTTAGTTCCTTTAACGCATGTTCTGTTCTGGGTCCAGGTGTACGAATTGCCTACGGGTTTTATGTCGATAGGAGTAGGGGAACAACTAGGGAACTATGTCAGCAGATTTATGGAGTATGATGCAAACAACAATATGGGGTTGTGGAGGAATTATATGAGTATTCGGGTTCTACTCGATGTGCGGTTGCCATTAAAAAGGAGAAAGAAAATAAGGATGGAGGACGGTGCATAGGCCTATATAGAATTTAAGTATGAGAGAATGGGGACTTTTTGCTTTCTGTGTGGACATATGGACCTCCGATCCCTTTTGTATCATCCTATTCAAAACACAATCCGAAGAGTTGGAGAAGGGGTGGGGGCCATGGATGAGAGCGCCGACACGACGTGCTGGTGGTACCGGAGGGGAACGATGGCGGAGAGAGGAAGGGGAAGCGATCCCAGGTGGGCTGAAATCCTGTACAGTTGTGGATAAGGAAGTAAGAGGAGTGCAGGCGCCATATCCGGGGAGAAAAGTTTATCCACAAGAAATAAGGCAACCGGATAAAGAGATATCCTCCGCCAAAATACAAATCTCCGCTCTCGCTTTATCAGAAACACCCGCAAGTCAACTAATAGTGACCTACCCAAACACGATGGGCTTGGGGCAACAGTTGGGCATGGATGAGGGGGACAGTAATCTAGGGTTGGAAGAAAGGGGGCTAATTTTGCATGAGGATGGACGTAAAAGAAAAGCCACCAAATTGCTGGCCAATAATCTTGACACAGACGATATAATGGTAGATACCTCGACTCTTATTTCTCTAGCTAGGATTCAAGAATAGGGGCACCAGTTTTTTAATCGGTGAGCCATTCTAGGCAGGTTCCTCGACAGCCATGATCATCATCAGTTGGAACTGCCGGGGCCTTGGGAACCCTTGGTCAGTTCGGGCACTAGGTAAGCTCATTCATTTTCTTTGTGAAACTCTGGTTCATGCAGATAAGATTGAAGATATCAGGCGCCACTTCAGTTTCGAAGCTTGTTTTTGTGTTGATCGCCTAGGTAGGGGAGGAGGTTTAGCAATGCTTTAGAAGAAAGCCACCCTCTGTTCAATAACCTAGTTCTCGTCAAACTTCATTGATGTAGAGGTTAGTAGCCCAAACAGCCCCATGTGGAGACTAACAGGATACTATGGCTTCCTGGAACGAAGCAGACGAAAGGAAGCTTGGGACATGATCCGGAATCTATGACAGAGGTCCTCTTTGCCATGGTGTCTTATGGGGGACTTCAACGAAAATTTGAGTATTAGAGACAAGAAGGGAGGGGTGGAGCATCCACCATGGCTATTACGAGGTTTCCGCTCCACCCTTTCAGATTGCTCCTTGTGTGACTTGCAGTTAGATGGGTAGTACCCTTACACATGGGCACGGGGAAGAGGGACGAATGAAGCCATCGAAGAGAGACTAGATAGAGCAGTCATATCCATGACCTGGTTGAACACTTTCCCAAATGCAAGACTCCAGAATCTGGTATCAGAAACTTCAGATCACACCCCTATTGAAATAAACACCTGTGGCTCTAAGCTCGCCATCAGAAGACACTATCGCTTCCAGTTTGAAAATAAATGGCTCAGGGAGCCTAACATTGACAGGATTGTTTCGGACTGTTGGAAACACTCACAAGAAGCCCCCCTGATGGACAAACTTAAATCTTGTTCAAGCTCCTTGCAAACTTGGGGACGAGGTTTAGCTAGACATTTCAAGGAAAAAATCCAAGCCTGTTCACAACGGCTAAGCCGGCTACAAGCCTCCTCTGACCCCGTGTCTACGGCATACTATTTCAGGGCCCGATCTCAGCTAAATGCACTCCTAGCTCAAGAAGAGATGTACTGGAAAAAACGTGCAAAGTGCCACTGGCTTGAAGGTGGGGACTCCAACTTCCGGTACTTTCATGCGATGGCATCAACAAGGAAATGTACCAACAGTATCAAAAGAATCCAAGACAATTCAGGAATTTGGAGGTCTACAAAAGATGAGCTAAACTCGGTAGCAGTAGAGTATTTCTCCAACATCTTCCAGGCAGACCTTAGTGAGTATGAGCTAGACCTCCACTTTATCCAGCCTATGATTTCTATCAAAGATAATGCTAAGCTCACAGCTCCTTTCTCCGTTAGATGAGAGTTTAGATTGAGGCGGCATCCATTAAGACAAATCCCCGGGACCGGATGGCTTTAATTTAGCTTTCTATCAGAAGTTCTGGCCGCTTGTGGGTAATGATCTTTTCCTCCAATGCTCTAGATGGTTGGGAGACCTTCAGTTTCCTTCTAAACTCAACACGACAAATATTGTGTTGATTCCTAAATGCAGCCAACCCACCACAATGAAGGACCTTCATCCAATCGCCTTATGCAATATGGCATATAAGATTATGGCCAAGGTTTTAGCCAATCGGCTCAAGGAAACCCCCCTCTTATCATATCCAATGCCCAATCGGCGTTTGTTCCTGGAAGGTCAATTTGTGACAATGTTTTGGCTGCTTTTGAAGTAATCCATTACATGAAGCGCAAAATGAAAGGAAAGTGGGGAAATGTAGCACTGAAAATCGACATTTGCAAAGCCTATGATCGAATCAACTGGAAGTACCTAGAAGCAACTATGAGAAAATTGGGTCTCGAACCTGAGCTATATATGCAAGAGTATATGGTCGGCACAATCCATCCTTAAAATGAGGTGCAGGCGGCATATAGGAAATGGAAAATCCATAAATGTTTGGTAGGACTCTTGGTTGAAAGATGATACTCACCTACACCTCATCACTCCTATCATGGAAGGTTTGGAAAACTTAATGGTTCAAGATCTATTTATTCCGAGAACACAGGAATGGGACATAAAACTACTACAAGAGCTTTTCTGCCCTAGAGATGTACAAGCTATAGCACAAACACCATCTTTAACAACAAGGGGAGGGGATCAACTTATATGACACTTCACAAAGAATGGAATGTATTCGGTAAAGTTAGGGTATATACTTTCCTCGAGTGGTAGAGACTAGCATGTGTCCACAGGCAATCGGGGTAATTGGCTAACTATTTAGAATCTCAAACTACCCCACGTGTTAAAATTTTCCTCTAGTGTGCATGCTTGGGATGCCTCCCCGTTCTTGCTACCCTTCAAGGTAGAGGCATCCAACTTAACCCCCTTTGCCCTATATGTCACCAGGAACCAGAAACCATAACACATGCTCTCCTATTGTGTGGAAATGCCAAAGACCATCTTGCAAATTATTTATATATCAAAATTAGTTTGAAAGTATATGAAATGAAGACCTTTCATTTCGTCTCCTACCGTATTGGTTTTCCCCAAATTTTTTTATAATAATTAATGATAGCAATTAATGATAGAAGACATAAGAATTCCAACCGTCTCTTGATCTTTTTCTCTTTTATGCAAATAATTAATGATAGAAGATATAAAAATTCCAACCGTCTCTTGATCTTCTTCCCTTTTCTACAAATAATTAATGATAGTAATTATTAAGGAATACATACAGTAAATGATATTAATTACTAAGAAAACACTTTTCATTTTCTCTCTCACATCTCTTCATTTACTATTTATTTGCCTTATAACGAGACACTCACCTTAAATATTGTTTTTTTTTTTTTGAAAAATTTCTATATCGGCGATAAATGCCGATATATTGGCGCCATTTAATGTTTTTTAATTTTTTTCGCAGCGCGTTTTGTGTGTCGGGACCTATATCGGTAAAAAATCGATGTATCGCGATATATCATGATATTGGTGATTTTTCCGATTTTTAGAATAAACGATTTTAATTTGCAAAAATCGTGTCAGGATGGCCCGACACCCGAAATATCGATGATATATCGTCAATATTTCGCGATTTTTTAATCACTGATTATTACCATGGAATGTACCATCTCCAACAAATTAAGGAATACATGCATTGGAACAATAACTTCACATTCAAGACAAAATTGTCATACTGCCACTTATGTGTGACGCCCCAAAACTGAGGTGTCTCGTTGACAACCCGTCAACCCGCGGAATACTCGTGGATGTCGGATAACCCGACACCACTCATGAAAATCGACGAGTCTCAGCCGTGCGGGAGGCTCTGCAGCGTACAAAACTTTGTTCAACAATTTAATGGCCAGCACAGGTCGCATGCGAAAGTAAAATAATGGCCACTTGGGCCCTGTGTTATGCTCACAAATACATCAACCATATACAATAGTTCAAGAGTTAATAAATCACTCTTAATTCAACATAAATTAAAATGTACCATTTCTAATACATGTTATACAAAAGTCTCAACCAAAGCCACAACCCGGCTTTCTTCTAAAAGTGGCCTCTAGTGAGCACCGTCCTCCTGTACACTCCCTGTACCTAAAATAGTGATCCCTCGACATGGTGAGAAAATCCCAGTAGTGATAATTTTCTACATGGGTTACTCCCCACCTAAGTGCACATGCCATGGCAAACAATCACATCCAAGCAATTGAGACCTCTCGAATGCCATGCCCAATCCCATGTCAGAGTCTCACCGACTCCCTCACGCATGCCTAAGCCAACTCGAGAAAAACATCCTTTTTATTTTCTTTCATGCCGTGCACTCACTCCTAATTTTCTAGGTTGCCCCGGTGCATATGTAATGCATTATGTCATTCTCAAACCACACATGCCAATATATCATTTACACATATATTAACAATATTTACATACATGCCACATGTTATTTTAATTCACATGGATAATCCATTAAACTCATGACTAGTACAATTCTAATGGCTTATACACAATTATGTTTTATATAATTCCATCGTATTAACACATTTGGTATGCATTAATATATTAATTCTCACACAATTCAAAATATTCGTACTAATATATTTATGCATCATATTAACACAATTAATTCCCATAATTCATATTATTCGATTCTCAATCAATAACACAAAAATTAGCTCACATGAGCTAATTTACCAATCAAGCAATTCATTTTGAATCACTCAACAACATAAAAATTCACACCAAAAATCACGTAACTATTCAGTGACGTTGACCCTCGAGGTTTGCATTGTTCCGCGGCCACGAAACCTAATGGGGATTTTCTCCGCTCAGTTCAAAGCTTTTGAGGCCCAGAAAGCAGTGAGCCCGAGCCGCAGGGCATCTGTGCGTTTGTGGCTCTTGAATGTCGCTAAATAGGAAAGATCCCTCTTGGGTTGTCGAGACTCCACCCAGGTGGTGTCCACGCGTAGCCCTCACCACGTAGATCGACTTTGCTTCTTGCTCAATCGAGAGCCTTGCTAGACGGTGTGATCCTACGGAGGAGCTCCTTCTCTCCCAAAATCTAAAATCGGCCCTGCACCTCCATTGCCGATTTGTCTCTCAAAATGAAGAAGATAACACTATTTGCTTTTGTCTTATTCTCATTAACCTTTCATTAATTCCCAATGTGTTCCTTTTGTCTTGATTTTGTGCTTGGAACAATCTACTGTCAATTCATCCTCTACCATTGTCGTCTGACATGTGTAGCGAGTACGTAGTAGGTGACTCTTGTCAAAGTCGCGTAATGCTCAGGCGTCTTACCGGCCTGACACGGTGCCTCGAAGCGTGAGAGTTCATTGTCTCGGGTCGACGGGGTCGGCCGTGGTAGGTAGATTTAGCGAGACCGATTCGACGGTGAACTCGTTTCGCTATCGTCAAGATCTGAAAAATTCGGGTTTGACCAAAATTACCATTTTGCCATTTTTTAGAAAATTGGAATTTTCTCGGGTCTTACATTCTCCCCTCCTTAAAAAGAATTCCGTCCCGAAATTTTGTACAATCGTAATGAATCACATGCATATGAGTACTATACCGTACATGTAAACTAGTCATTTAAGTATTAAAAGCGACTAAACAGCGTCCTTAATCACTTAAGCGAAGGGATGGGTGGCGCATCGTGTCTTAAAAATACGGTTGACTCTCATCTGGTGTAGTAGCACCCTGCTGTACCTCACGGGTCTTGCGTCACAAATCCTGATCCCGACTATCCGCAATGCGCCTTTGGTCCCTCTCAAGGTCGAAAGTCGGTGTCAGCCGATCTCTCCCCGATCCCAGCACAGCTGGATCACGGAGTGTACACTCTCGAGCATGGAGACGTCAAATACCTCGTGGACACGTGCTAGGCGGTAAAGCCAGCTGATGCGCTACGAGTGCCTACCCTCTCGAAAGTATCTCAGGGCCCGATGAACCTCGGCGATAGCTTCGTGCTTCTGAGACACGGCCATACTTCTCTTAGGCGTCACCTTGAAGGCGTGATCTCGACCTCTCGAACTCTAAGGTCTGGCCATTAAGCATCGAGCATGGCTCTTATAGCAGAGCTGCGGCGGGTGAGAAGGCGTTGTTGTATCAAACTCACTTTCTCGAAGAAGATTGTCTCTAATCAGATCAGGACCAGTGATGGAGCTCTCTCCCACCTCGGTCCAACATAACGGTGATCTGCATGGCCTCCCATACAATGCCTCGTATGGTGCCATCTGTATACTCGCCTGGTAACTATTGTTGTAGGCGAATTCTACTAAGGGAAAGTGCTCTTCCCAGCTACCCTTATGATCCAGGACACATGCTCGCAGCATGTCCTCTAACACCTGTGGTTCTCTCTAACTGACCATCTGTCTATGGGTGGAAAGTTGTACTCATGGTCAGTCGTATGCCCATAGCCTTTTGGAAACTCTTCCAAAAGTGCGCTGTAAACCTCGGGTCCCTATCCGACACTATGGATATCGGTACTCCATGTAGCCGGACTATCTCTCGAATTTACAACCGACAGAATCTCTCCAATGTGAAGGTCATTCGCACTGCTAGAAAATGTGCCAACTTTGTGAGCCGGTTCACTATCACCCATATCGCATCATGTCTACACGCAATATTAGGTAGCAGTGGATGCAAAATCCATCGTGACATGCTCCACTTCTACCGATACCTCGATAAATTTGAGTAGCCTGGCAGCCGGTGCTCAATCTTAACTGGCGACATGTGAGACATCGTCGAGAACAAAGTCCTCTACGATCTCTTGTCCCACTTCGGTTATGCCCCAGCGCGAAGATCTGGTGCATCTTCGTGCCACACCACTGGATACACGAGCAAAAGTCGAGGAAGCATTAGAAACTCCTAAGAATCTCCTCTCTCGTCGGTCAATTGGGAACCATTACCCATCCTCTATCACAGAAGACTACCTGCCATGCGTGGACGGTCCGGCCCTGTCACACACATGCGGCTGTGCCGGTCACGATGGACACTATCTCGCGTCCACGCCCTAGGACTCAATCACTCTACTCCGCAGAGGCGGTGTAGCTACTAAAATCTAACGTACCTAAGTGCGCTCAAAGATGCGTAGCCTAAAAGCGTCACACAGTCTCGAGCATCCGCCATTCGAGAAGAAGCTATACTAGCGATGCTCGGCGTGACTTGCGTGGCATCGGCCTACATTTGCCTTACGAGGATGGTAATGCAAAGTGAAGTGCCTAATCCTCTAGGAACTCCATCCATCTGCATTGCCTCATGTTGAGTCCGCTCACGTTAAAATATACTTGAGACTTCATTAGTGGTACCTCAGTATTCGCCATATAAATAGCGGGCCCGAATGTTCGAGGCGGCCCCACGACCACCCGACTCGTATCGTATTATTGGGGTAATTCGACCATGATTCTTCTTGGCGGGAACCATAGCTACTACCCTCCGGTTGCATCAAAACACATCCCAATCGGCCCTCGAGGCATCACAATACAACTGTGTACTTTGTCCGCACTATCCGGGACTATCAGAATAGGAGCGGTAAGCCTCTCTTCAACTCTGGAATCTCTCGAATCATCATCCCAATCAAACTTGATCTTTCCTTAAGGTCAATCTGTCTCATGGTGCACTAATCGAGAGAAATCTCAATGGATACTCTATAGTACCCGACCGACCAAGAAATACGTATCTCGAAGTGACTTGACTACTCTGACTACTCACGACCTCGACCTTCTCAGTGCTAGCACGCTGATATTGGCACCACGTGTCTAAAACCTCACCTCAGTGGCCAAACTTCGCGCCTTCTTTTGAACTTGGCGTACGGTTGATGATCTCACCGGCAAGCGTAAGCGATCCTCAGTGATACTCATGCTCGCTCATTGGGGAGTAGGTAGAAATATATCCATGAAGACTACGACTAAGCGATCTAGATAGGATTTGGAATACCCTATCGTAGGAGTCCATGAATCTTCTTGGCGCATTCGTCAATACAAAAGAGGCATCACTTAGTAAACTCAAAGTGTCCATGCGTGTCCTACTTATTTGTCATAGGGATGTCGTGCTCCACCCAACCCCTCGAGTTGATGGTAACCGGTGCGAAGGTCTATCTTGAGTGGGCTAGCTCTCCTCTCTTGATGATCAAATAAATCGTCGATCCACGGCAATGGGTATCATTCTTGATCTAGCCCTGTTCAAGCGGTGATGAATCAATGCACGGTGAAGGGTCTTGTCTTTCTTCTTCGCAAATAGAGGCAGGAGCGCCCCGTGGTGCGAATTAACACATTAATGGGCCTTTGTCCGGTAACTCCTGTAGGCTGGACTCGAGGTTCTGCAACTCAAGCGGTGCCATCTATGCGGAGTCATAGAGATGGAGCGAAATGCGAGGAGTGTAACTTTCGATGCAGTCTACAACCCTGCAGCAAGAAGAATCCCGTGCTTTCGTCAGAAAAAAACGTACTCATGCTCGGACCTCGAGGTAGATCTAAGTCCGATCTCACGCCGTCCTCGGTGGTGCTAATGGCGAGTCAAAAGCTGTCACGACCTGGCGGACCGTGCAGCATGCGGGGCAAAATATCATCTTGTCCTTCAAGAATACAACATGAGTGCGGAGTCTTACGTGTAGCGGTAACCCTCACTACTTATTTGCGATCGATGCGAACACGTAGTGTCAGGTCGATGCATCCTAGGATGACATCAAACTCGACATGTCCATGACCCTCGGGTCCACGCGGAGTAGAATCCCGGATCTCTCTACCTCGCCAACCACGACATATCATCCCTATCCCTGCGCCCCAATCCACACAGGGGAGGCTCACATACATGGCTTCATCTAAAGGCCTCCAACCTCCTAAGTCCAGATATGTCACCGCAAGATGCATTAATGAATGAATACGATGCGTCAATTCCAAACTCTACTCTAGTCAACAAGTCTGAGAGTGAAGCATTACTACTGCATATCGGCGCTCATGCTCGACCTGTAGTACCATGAGGACCTCTCTGCCTCCTAGGGCTGATCTAGTCTCATATGTGACATCAACAAAATAACATATCGTCCTTACTAACACAACTAGAAGTCCCACGACTGTGAGCCTGTACCTGACTCGACCCGCTCCTGGCCCATACGTGGCTGCTTGAGAGGGTGTATAACACCCAGGGAGTGCAAAGTAGTTCCTCTGACCCATACTAGGGTGTGGAGGAATGAATTGTATACTCTCTTGTTCTACAGCTAACTGGGATTGTGTTGTCCCAAAATCCTGGGATCCCTGTCTTTGGGTGCAATCCCATCTCACATGCCCAGGCTATCGGCAGAAATAACATATCATCTGCCTTGCCTGACTAAATGCCCCATCTTTATTTTCAGTCACGAAACTCGTGTGAAGCGAAGTCTTACTCTTCCCCAGAACTAAGAAGTAGATCCTCCCTCTTCTCACTAGCGTCCGTATTTCGGATGCCCCATGCACCCTCACTCTCTCTGCAGCATGGTCGGGGGTTGTCGGCGAAGTGGTCAGTAATCTATAGAGGCGAAGTCACGTCTTACCCAGAGATGGGTAACTTTAACCCATTCTCGAATCTCATGACCTTGGCCATGTCTGTAGCCACATAGTCATCACTAAAACGTGCCAACTCGGTGAATCTAGCCACATACTCCATCAACATCATCGTTTCTGCCTGACTCTAGGAACTCTTGGGCCTTGCATGTCTAGCAATGGTAGGAGAAAATGCTGCCCATGAAGATCATGGAATTCTGCCTAAGTCATTTGCCTGCAGATCTCTGAATGTCTTTCTTGATTCCACCATACTTGGACCCCCTCACCACATGTTGGAATGCGGCTAGTCGATCTGGTTGTGCTCAGAGGCAATCTCCATAGCCTCAATGCCTTCTCGGCCTCGTAGACCAATGGTGCATATATCGGATCCTCCCCACGGATGTCGGAGGATGATGTGCCTTGAACCTGCGAGTTACTCAGACCTCCTGGCTGCTGCTGCACTAGCCTATGCAATAGCAGCGGCCATACCTCTGACCTCGTGAAAGCCTACTTATCAAGCGGGTGGCTGGTCGACGTCGGTGGTGCACATTCGGTACCTCGTGGACGACCTCTACGTCCTCGCCCTCGACTAGCCATCTACACATGTCAAATGGCAAGTTAAATTCTAATGCAGTATCTCTAAGGCTTAATCACAGCCCCGAGACACTATTCATACACAGAAAAATATTTCATACATTAGGTCCATGCATTCCTAGGTAATGCAAAACAATAATTCCACATTAAATCATTTTTAACAACAAAAATTTTATTTTAGAATATTTTATTTTATTTTATTTTATTTTTGAAAACCTCGTGAACAGTGTTCCCAAACGGTGACTCGAGCGATTGCATTAGTGGCGGGTTGGGTGCACTAGGTGCACACCTAAACCGGTCGCGGCGCCGCTGCGCCCGGTCGTCACGTGTTGCGGCGGAGTGTGATGGGCATGTGCCGTGGTATCGTGGCGTGGGCTGATCGTAAACCTGGCGGCCCGATAGCCGTGGCACGTATCGACACGCGGCTGGGTCATGCGGCGCCGTGTGTCGCGGCTCCTGCGCCCGTGGCCGCGGGCGTTGGAGCGCGCGTGTCGCGACCCCAGGCGCAGCGTATCCGCGACCGCGAGTCGCTACGGCCCGCGTCTGATTGTTGTATCGCGACCCGGCTCGACCGCGTGCGCCAGCGTATCGTGGCCTACCCGCCATCGTGGACGTGGCACAACCGTATCGTGCCACAGTGCACATCCCAACGCGCCCTGCATTGCCTCAGCCTTACTGTCTGTCACATTGTTGTATTGTGACTCAACAGAAAAAGTAGGCGTCGCCGACTGTAACACTGCAACTCTGTTTTTTTTTTTCTCTCTCATTCCAGCTATTGGAAACCCACCAAAAAAAAATTTTTTTTTTTTTTAATTTTCCAGTAGAACCAAATAAATTTATTAAAATTTATTTTAATTTTCCTTTTACCTTTGTAAAACCTCGAAAAATTTTCCTCAACACCACTCCAATAACCTCCCGGATACTCCATAGATACGTAGCTAGACACTTTGCACTTCATACAACTCAAAATTTTTATGAGTTAAAATTTCACCCTTTTCTTGTGCAAAAATTGGAAAAATTTTCAGTTTCCTAATACAAATCTAATTTATATTCATGGAACCTCTTGTCGAAAATTATATATATATATATATATATATATATATATTCATTCGATTCTGGACCATTTTACTTAAAAATTTTCTGAACACACGAGGTTATATTTTCTCGACCTAGTGTTCAACATTTTCTCCTATGCTACTCACGAGAATACAAATCACACAATTCATACAACACATGATCACATACTCATGTTATACACACAATCATATACAACACACAATTCAATCACATATCACATTTCATTCACCCAAAATGCACAAGGATTCATGATCTAACCCGTTTCCCATCAAGTCCTAAGTAAACCCATTATACATAACTACGGAGTGCTAAGCTATAACTCTAGTATCAACATCAAGCTATCTTAGTTTTTGTGATGTTCTTACACTTTAATGACTATGGCCTAAGCTGATTCCCCCAGCCACAGGTATTCGTATACCTAAGCTCTACACCCTCCGAGCTCCCAAGGTAATCGTTTACCTTAACTTTGATACCAAGCTGTGACACCCCAAAACCGAGGTGTCTCGTTGACAACCCGTCAACCCACGGAATACTCGTGGATGTCGGGTAACCCGACACCACTCATGAAAATCGAGCAGAGTCTCCTTACGTGCGGGGGCTCTGCAGTACAAACACATTGACAATTTAATGACCACACAAGGTCCACATGCGAGTAAAATAATGGCCCACTTAGGCCTGTGTTAATACTCCTGAAAATCATCAACCATATACAAATAGTTAGTGTAAATCACTCTTAATTCAACATATATTAAAATGTACCATTTCTAATACATGTTATCTGAAATCTACCAAAAGCCACAGCCAGGACTTTTCTTACAAGAAGTGGCCTCACAGTGAGCCTTGTAAAGCTAACCTTATTGAATGTTATAATAGTAGTTATTAGGCGATTTGAGGTCTAATGATAGAAGCGAGTGGATTAAATTTAGAAGCAGCTACGGGCGTCATTTGGGCATAAAAGTGAAAATTTTCGAAAGTGCTTAGGGTGCCCTAATGAATAGTGATTTTATCCGGATGGAGGGTTTGCAAAGGGATTTTTAAGAAAATTTCAGTTCCTATGACTTTGAGCGATGTTAGAAGATAATGGGAGATTTAAGTGAATAGTGATTTAGGATGAGAATTTGGAGCCTGCTTGTGAAATTTTCGGAAATTGGGCGAAAATACGAAAGGTCTGGAATAAATCATAAAGACCATGGCGAAATAGAGTAAGCGGAGTCCGTTTGGATAGTTTCAGTGGTCGATCGTAATTCGGGTAATAATACGAGGCGTATGGGATTCTGGGTTTAATGATTTTAAATCGTTGGTGATTTGAGCCACAGAAATTCACTTGTGAAGGGATTTAGTTAAAATATTTTATGTTCAAATTTAAATATAGACGACCATAGAATATTTTTGACATATAAGTGATATAAAAGCGATAAAGGCGGCGAGATAAAATGCACTTTATGTGGAGATGTTAATTGTATAACCAATCAAAATCTTTCTTAATGGCTAAAGTTATGATTTAAATAATGGGTAAATGACTTGGTCTCATGGGAATGGACAATGAGCTGGACAAAAGAGTAATTCACTTTAAACCAACCAATGATATTTTGTTACTTAGGGCACTTTTGGAATAATATTTTAAAGAGTCTAAAATTTGGGGATTTAAGTGCTCAAGAGGATCACGTATGGAGAGGAAGAAAGGAGAAAGAGAGAAAGAGAAAGGGAAGAAAGAAGGAGAAGAGGAGGAGAAAGGGTAGGGCAAAGTGGTAGAGGTGAATTTTTATTCTCTCAAGCTTCCAAGTGAGCTCAAGTGAATCGGAAAGAAGACAAGGGAAACCCAAGAAACAAGTAAGTTTTTCATGGTGGGAAAGTTGGATTTTTATGTTTTTCATGCCTAATGATTTGATTTTCTTGTAGGGATGTTAAATTAGTGGCATTTAGGGTTGAATGATGATGATTTTGAGATAAATTGAGAAAGCCATGGATTTGATTAGGGTTTTGACAAATCAAGTGAGTAAGGGTTAGGGTTTTGATGAGCAGATTGTGTGTGTTATGTTGGGGAAATGCGTTATAATGCATCAGATTTAAGTGTTTAGAGTGAAAGAAAAAAATGGAAGAGAAACACATTTTGGTCAATTTTAGGCAACAGTCTCGGTACAGAAATGTCCTGTTTTCTGTTTTGACCAGTTTTAATTATTTTGGCTATAACTTGCTCAATTTTGATCCGATTTAATTGATTTAAGTGGCTACGTAAATCGAACTTGAAGGAGAACAAAACTTAAGAAGAAGGTATCGCCAAATTCTGATCTAAGTGGCCTAAATATTCCTCCAAAGTAGGACCATGTGCAAAACCAAATTCCCATGTAAGCCAAATTCTGGTTCAGTTTTTGAACATAGATTGTAGGTTATTTGGACGTAAGTGAGTTCGATTGCTCCGAATTGGGTGTTCCAATTGGAATAGAACCCTTAAGCATAGCTTTAAATGAGTATAGGACATAGTGTCCAAAAATATGGGAGTCAAGACGGAAAAATGAGTAATACAAACTGTCACTAGAAAAATCGGTAAAATGACTAGTTGGCATGAAAATGCCATAACTTTAGTTTGGATGATCGATTGGATTGATTCAATTCTAAGTAAAATAGATTCCTAGAGGAATAAGAATATAAGAATGAGTGTTTATGGTGTGGATTAAATGAAATTATGGATTAATGTGGTGATTTTCTTGGAAAAGGTGAAAAAGGACTATCGGACTGGGAGCGGGAATCAGCGGGAAGCAAGCGGGTTGGCGTTGACTGTGAGTCAAAGCAAAATCTTTTCAAAGGTGAGTTTTTAAAGTGAATGGTTTTTTTAATGTTAAACTGAAAGTTTAATGTAAATTTTATGTAAATGTTAAGGCATATGGAAATGTTTTATCTTGCATTGTTTTATCTTGCATCAATGCATATATTTATATGTATTAAATATGTATGCATATGTTAGGTATTATGAAAGTTTAAAAATGTTTAACGATGTATGCATATGTTAAGGTATTATGAAAGTTTAAAAATGTTTTGAGAATGCATATGTGTTTTAATGATAGTAAAGTTTAAATGTATTTATAAATGTTTTGAAAAATATTTTTGCGATGGTTACCCTAAACCCCTTATGGTATTATAGTGATATCGGCCAGAGTAGCACTAGCGTGTAAGGATTTAGAGGGTAAAGTTATGGGTTACTAACTGGGGAGGAAAATAGGTGTCTAGAGTAATATCCTTACACGTGATAAAGTGCTATGGCTGGAACCACAGCATGCAGCGTGAGTTTCTCATGACGTGTGATGGTTATATTTGGAATGTGGTATCCCTCGCGTGGGTACCCGGAAACTGTTCGGTGTGTTTATTCCCCAGGTTCCATCAGAAAGAAAGAAAGAAAGAAAGAAAGAAAGAAAGAAAAGTTTGTGGTTACAAATCATTTAAAGCATAAATGGATTTTAGAAATGCATAAGTATTTGTGAAAGAAAGTTTAAGGCATAAATGCTTAAAATAAATGAATTCATCTAAAATATTAATAGAAAAAAAAGTTTAAGGTATAAATGTTTAAAGCATAAACTGATTTTAATGGTATAAGTATTTATGGAAAGAAGGTTAAGAGCATAAATGTTTAAGTATAAATGGATTTTAATTGTATAAGTATGTATTATTTTGATATGTCTTGAATGTTTAAATGAAAATGTACCTCACGACTCGTTAGCTCACTCTTTTCCATATGTTTCAACAAATATTTTCGGGACTGAAGGCAGATTGCATCGGTAGAGTACCCTCTGTGCGATGAGTCATTTATCGAGAGGCAGCGCATGTATTTACATTGAAAATAATTTGCATATTGTATATGTGATATTTTGTCATGTTTGATAAAATTATGCATGGAATTGAATAAGGTTTAAATGTTTTGATGATTTGAAAGAAATAAATGTATATATATGTATATTATGATCGATTGGGTTGTGGACGAGGAGTCTAATATGAAATTGATGAATTGAAGTTTAGAAGTGTTTTAAATGTTTTCATCAGGTTTTATAAAATTTGAGAAAATCGAAAAAGCGAGAGGAAACTCTGACGAACCTGAAAAATCTAAGTATGAAAAAGAAGAAAAAAAAGAAATTTTTTTAGCACTTCGCTTACTTCATTATTTTTAAAGATATGTGAAGAATTGTAAAGGGAGTTCGCTCCGCAGTTTTAATTTATGGTTTTAAGGAAAAGTTTCTATATCCGTTGGTGCGGGAGTCCCCGGGTTTCGCTAAGGGATTATCCGAGATTCGGGATCCTTCAACGTGGTATCAGAGCGAGGTTTTGAAAATGTTATAAAGATTTGAAAATTTATGTGATTTAAAATCATATATGCATTACATGACATATTAATTTTAATTCACAGAAAATGCGTCATCGAGGCCGACCACCCACCAGGAGAGCTCCTGAGGCAGTAGTACCACCACACAGGGCATGATGAGTCTGCGTATGTTCCTCCACCGCCCGATACAGTTAGGCGCCACCACCTCCACGGTCGTGGGAGGACGAGATGCCTTTAAATGGATGGCTTAGATGTTAGCCACAATTTAAGAATCAGCCCGTGAGCCGACGGTGTCCATTGAGAGGATAAAGGAAATTAAAATAGAAATTATATGACGGGGTATAGGAGATCTGGAAAGGCATGAGTCGTGGATAGAGGAGTAATGAGATGATTAATTGAAAGTAATGGGTTTAATTTGGCAGGTGGATCGTGACATTAAGTAGATTGTTAATTGTAGTATTGAAAAGAATGGAAGAAATTGAAGACATAATGATGAATGTATGAGGTAGGATTTGCCACCTAGGAAAGTATGGAAAAGTTGATTGTTACAGCAGTGATTATTGGAGAAGTTTAGGAGTTTTAATGGAACAGTATTATTAGATATCCGTGACTTTGATGTTATATTAAACATGGATTTACTATTTAGACATCATGCTACAAAGGATTGAAACCTTGGAAGGAGTTGGGTTCTATAAGCCAAGGAAGGCAGAGGTTGTTTTATGTGGAGTTCACGGAAAATACTACCTACCAATAATTATATGATTATGTAGGCTAGTAAAATACTTGAAAGAAAGTTATATCAAAGGTACCTAGCTCATGCTGTTGAGGTGAGGACTTGGTAGTCGAATGGAAGAATCTGATAGTCAAAATAAATTTCCAGGATGTATTTCAGGAGGATCTTCTGGAATATATAAAAAATATATATATATATATATATATATATATTAATTTTAGATTGAAATATTTTTAGGAATGGAAAAGAACCAATTGCTAAGGCACCTTATATGATGAAATAATAAAAGTTGAAAGAATTGAAAAGGAATTAGAGAAGTATAAATGGATGAGCTTGTGAGTAAGGGTTTTGTTAGGCAGTAAGCCGCGCCAAAATCACCGGTCTATTTATCATAATGTCGAATTCGTGCTCTGTAATTACCCTCGAGACAAATAAAAATGAAAATACGCAATCAACACCCCATTTGCAGTTGATGATCTTTTGATCAATTACGAGAACGAGGGTATTTTTGAAAATGGATCTAGCTCGAGGTTACCATCAATTAAAGATTAGGGTCGAGGAGGATGTTCCTATGACCAAACTTTGAAAACATTAGGCATTATGAGTTTTTAGTCATGTGCTAGTTGGACTAACTTATATTCGGTAGCTTTATGGATCTTATGAATAGGATCTTTCCAACCTTATTTAGATCAGTTTGTTATAGTATTCGTGATGACATTTTAATCTATTGCTTGATAATAGAAGATCATGAGGAGCATCTAAGTAAATTCTATTTACTTAGTATGCAAACAGAAGTAAATTCTAGTTAAGTTAGGCAGTGTTGCCTTTCTAAGGCATGTGATTTGAGTGAAGGGGGTTCTGTTGATCCTCAAAGATTGAAAATTGTGAACTGAAGCCACCTACAGTGGCAGAGATACAAAGTTTTTAAGGTTTAGCGAGTGTGGAGGTTGTTAAAGGGATTTTCAAATTCATGGATCTTTGACTGTTGACAGGAAAGATGAAAAGTTTGTATGGTAAGAGACATATCGAGAAAGATTCGATGAACTAAAAGGAATTTGACCTTAGCCCTAGTTCTTACAATTCCGTCGGGGCAAGAAAAGGATATCTGATATATTGTGATGCTTCTGAGCGAGAGCTAGGGGTGTGTTATTACATATGTAATCTTGATAGCATATGATTTAAGGCAATTGAAAAGCATGAGCAGAATTATCTGAGACATAACCTAGGGGTTAGTTTGTTGTAGTCCTTGCTCTCGCCATATGGAGGCATTGCGATATGGAGTTGCATGTAAAAATTTTTCTGATCACGAGAACATGCAATATTTATTTCACATAGAAAAAGTTAAATATGAGGCAGAGGAGATGGAGTTGAACTCATTAAGGATTATGGTACACTATTTAAGTACCATCGAGGAAATGTTAATGCGTGCTTGATGCTCTTAGTAGGGAAGCCTCACGGGTTCCATATCTCACCCTAAGGTTGTGTACCTCCCTAGATTTATGGAATTGAGGTCTTTAGGTGCGAGACTAGGTTGACGAGATATTAGACCTTACTAGCTACATTTCATGTTAGTCTGTACTAATAGACAAGATAGGGAGCTATAGACTCAAGATACGTCATGATTAAATTGAAAAGGGGCTGAGTGCAGAGTTAGTTTTTTGAAATGCAGGCGGATGGTATAGTGATGATAGGTCACGGGTTATGTGTACTAGATGTGGGAAGATTAAAGGAAATTATGGAAGAGGCTCGCTTGCATGCGATGCATCGGGAAACACTAAAATGTATCATACCTAAGGGAATACTAAAGGTGGGTATAAAAGAAAGATGTTGCGAATTTATTTCTAAATGTCTCATTTGTCAAAAAGTTAAGGTTGAGCATCAAGATTTTGCAGGAGTTCTTAATTCTCTTCGATCCCTCGGTGGAAATGGAGAGAATCATGATGGATTTTTGCCACTTTGCCGGAGTGGTTATGACGTGATATGGGTGATTGTGGATAGATTAGTAGTGATCCAATTTCCTACCTATGGAAAAATAGTGACTTAGTTGAGAAGTTGGCTGAGTTGTATATAAAAGAGATTGTACGGCTTCCACAGATATTAATGAAGGCCATCTGAGACATTGGAAATTTATGCTCAAGGCTTGTGTGTTAAAGTTTAAAGGAAGTTAGGAAAGACATTTACCATTAATGGAGTTTTCCTACAATAGTTATCATTACGGCATTGAAATGGCGCCTTATGGGGCCTTATATGGAAGGAAGTGTGGACTCCATTATGTTGGGATGAGGAAAGGGAGAAAATTTTAGGTTCATAAATTGTTCATTTTACCAACCGGATAATGTTAAAGTTATCGGTGATAGATTAAAGATAGCTCAAGATTGTGAAAAGTTATGTTGATAACTTGAGGAGAGATCTGGAATTTCAGGTGGGGGATTAGGTATTTATGAGGATATCACCTGAAGGGTGTTGATATTCGGAAAGAAGGGAAGTTAAGTCCTCTCTATCTGGACTTTAACAAATTATAAATAATTAGGAGAGGTAGCGTCTTGGTTGAGGTTGCCACGAGATTGGCGAATACATGACATATTTTACATTTCTATGCTTCAGTATGTGAGTTATTATGTGAATTCTTCACATGTGTTAAGAGATCAACGGTTGAATTGAAAGAAAGAAGATTTGGCGTATGAAGAAAGGCGAGGTTCAGTGATGTCAATGATTAGGTTCTTTGAAACAAAGTGATTCCTTTAGTAAAGGTGTTGTGTGGATGAATCACGTAGGAAGCAACATGAGAGAATTTTAAGAATTTAGAGGGCGAAATTTTATAAGGAGGTGATTGTAAAACCCAACCTTATTGAATGTTATAATAGTAGTTATTGAACTGATTTGAGGAATTTAATGATAGAAGCGAGAGTGGATTAGAATTTGACTCACGGACATCATTTGGGCATAAAGTGAAAATTTTCGAAAATTGTATTGGGTGCCCCTAATGAATGGTGATTTTATCGGATGGAGGGGTTGCAAAGGTTTTAAGAAATTTCAGTTCTATGACTTTGAACTGATATTTGAAGATAATGGGAGATTTAAGTGAATAGTGATTTAAATTTAGAGAATTTAGGAGCCTCTGTTGAAATTTTTCGAAATTGGCGAAAATACGAAAAGGTCTGGAATAAATCATAAAGACTACTTGGCTGAAATAAAGTGAAGCAGTCCGTTTGGATAGTTTCGGGTGATTCGATCGTGGTCGGGTAATAATGCGCTATTGTGGGATTCACAGGTTTTAATGATTTTAAATCCGATTTCGGTGATTTGAGCTGAAATTCGAAGATTTAGTTAAAATATTTTATGTTCAAATTTAAATATAGGCGACCATAGAATATTTTGACACTATAGTGTAGTAAGCAGTAAAAGCGAAGCGAGATAAAATGCTGCTATAATGGAGATATTTAATTCTTTTTGTGATAGAATCTTTCTTATTCAGCTGATTGATTTAAATAATGGGTAAAATGACTTGAATATATGAGGATGGACCAATGAGAAGCTTGGATAAAGAGTAATTCACTTTAAACCAGCCAATGATATTTTGTTACTTAAAGACACTTTTGGAATAATATTTTAAAGTCAGAAATTTGGGGATTTAAATTAACCAAAGGGGATCACGTATAGGAGAAGAAAGGAGAAAAGAGAGAGAAAGAAAGGGAAGAAAGGAGAAAGGAGGAGAAAGGTAGGGCAAAGTGGTAGAGGTGAATTTTTTATTCTTTCAAGAAGCTTCCAGAGTGAGCTCAAGTGAATCAAGGAAAAGACAAGGGAAACCCAAGAAACAAGTAAGTTTTTGTGGTGGGAAAGTTGGATTTATGTTTTTTCATGCCTAATGATTTGATTTTCTTGTAGGGATGTTAAATTAGTGGCATTTAGGGTTGAATGATGATGATTTTGAGATAAATTGAGAAAGCCATGGATTTGATTAGGGTTTTGACAAATCAAGTGAGTAAGGGTTAGGGTTTGATAGTGAATTGTGTGTGTTATGTTGAAATGGGTATAATGCATCAGATTTAAGTGTTTAGAGTGAAAGAAAAACTGAAGAAGGCTTTATTTTGGTCAATTTTGGGCGTGATCTCGGTACAGGAAATGTCCTGTTTTCTGTTTTGACCAGTTTTGGTATTTGGCCATAACTTGCTTTCGATTTTGATCCGATTTGAGTGATTTAAAGTGGCTACGTAAAATAGACTTGAAGGAGAACAAAACTTAAGAAGAAGGTATCGCCAAATTCTGATCCTAAGTGGCCTAAATATTCACTCAAAGTAGGACCATGTGCAAGCCAAATTCCCATGTGCAAGCCAAATTCTGGTTCAGTTTTTGAACATAGATTAGCCCGGTTATTTGGACGTAAAAAAGTGAGTTTTCGATTGCTCGGGTGGGTAGTTCAATTGGATAGACCATACCTTTGCTGGCTTTAAGTAGTATAAGGACATAGTGTCAAAATATGAAGTCAAGACCTCGGAAAAATGAGTAATACAAACTGTCACTAGAAAAATCGGTAAAATGACTAGTTGGCATGAAAATGCCATAACTAGTTTGGATGATCAGTTAGTTGATTCCAATTCTAAGTAAAATAGATTCCTAGAGGAATAAGAATATAAGAATGAGTGTTTATGGTGGATTAAATGGAAATTATGGTTAATGTGTAATTGTGATTTTCTTGGAAAGGTGAAAAGGACTATCGGACAGGAGCAGGGAACTCCAGGGAAGCAAGCGGGATTGAGCGGTGTGTGAGTGAAAATGATTTTAAAATTGAGTTTTTAAAAGTGAATGGTTTTAATGTTAAACTGAAAGTTTAATGTAAATTTTATGTAAATGTTAAGGCATATGGAAATGTTTATCTTGCATTGTTTATCACATCGTACATATAATTTATATGTGTATTAAATAATAACTGTGCATATGTTAAGGTATTATGAAAGTTTAAAAATGTTTAACGATGTATGCATATGTTAGGTATTGAGGTTTAAAAATGTTGCAAGAATGCATATGTGTTTTAATGATAAAGTAAGGATTTAAATGTATTTATAAATGTATTTTGAAAAAATGTTTCTTGATAGTTCATATAAGCCCTTATAGTGGTATGGTGATATCGTAGAAATTGCTTTAGCGTGTAAGAGTTTAGAGGGTAAAGTTGGGTTACTAAGCGGGGAGGGGAAATAGGTTAATGCAAGTAATATCACTACAGCGATGATAAAGTCTTATAGTGGAACCTATGCAAGCGTGAGTTTCTACGGCGTAGTAGTTATAGGCCAGATATGGCCCATCCCTCACGCCGTCGTGCACGAAGCTGACCGGTGTGTTTATTCCCCAGGTTCCATCGAAAGAAAGAAAGAAAAGAAAGAAAGAAAAAGAAAGAAAGAAAGTTTACAATTTAAATGTTTAAAGCATAAATGGATTTTAAAATGCATAGTATTTATTGAAAGAAAGTTTAAGGCATAAATGCTTAAAACATGATGGATTTTAAATGCATAGTATTTATTGAAAGAAAGTTTAAGGTATAAATGTTTTAAACATAAGTAGTTTTAATGGTATAAGTATTTATGGAAAGAAGGTTAAGGCATAAATGTTTAATGTATAAATGGATTTTAATTGTATAAGTATGTATTATTTTGATATGTCACGAAATGTTATTTAAATGTCTTGCACTCAAAGCTCGTTTAGCTCGCTCTTCATATGTTTCAACAAATATTTTCGGGACACGAGACGGGTGCATCGGTGAAACTACCCTCTGTGCGGTGAGTCGGGCTATGAGGAGGCAGCTATGTGACTACGTGAGAAAATAATTTGCATATTGTATATGTGAATATTTTGTCATGTTTTGATAAAATTATGCATGGAATTGAATAAGGTTTAAATGTTTTGATGATTTGAAAGAAATAAATGTATATATATGTATATTATGTTTGATTGGGTTGTGGACGAGGAGTCCTAATATGGAAGTTGATGAATTGAAGTTTAGAAGTGTTTTAAATGTTTCATCAGGTTTTGTAAATTTAGGAAAGTCAGAAAAGCAGAGAAACTACGCGATTTTCTGAAAAAAAATCTAAGTGTTGAAAAAAGAAGAGAAAAAGAAATTTTTTAGCACCTTCCGCATTATTTTTAAAAGATATGTGAAAAATTGTAAAGGGTTCGCTCCACAGTTTTTAATTTATGGTTTTAAGGAAAAGTTTCTATATCCGTTGGAGTGCAGGAGAATCCCCTCGGGTTCATGAGGTTAATAAATTCGGGATCCTTGGCACCGTCCTCTGTACCTCCTGGCCCTTTGAAATAGTGATCCTCGACGGGATAGGCAAAGCCCGGTAGTGATAATTTCTGCATGGGTTACTCCCGCCCTAAGTCATGCCATGACAAACAATCACATCGATGATTACATGAACTTTGCTCGAATGTCTACGTACGATCTCGTATGCAGAGTGCTGATTCGCCGCATGTACTAAGCTTGGCTGAGAAAAACATCCTTTTAGTTTCTTTCATCTTTGTGCACTTACACCTAATTTTCTAGGTTCTTACGTCACATGTAATACGTTATGTCGATACCGAACCACTAGCATTACCAATATATCATTTACACATATATTAACAACATTTGCCATGCCACATGTTATTTTAATTCCACATGAATAACATCAAAATTGGCTCACTTGAGCTAATTACAATTCATTTCAATGGCTTACACAATTATATTTTATATAATTCCACATCATGTTAACACATTTAATTACATGCGTTAACATATTAATTCTCACACAATTCCAAGCCATTCATGCTAATATATTTACATGCATGTATTAACACAATTAATTCCCATAATTCATATTATTCGTTTCTCAATCAATAACACCAAAATTAGCTCACATGGGCTACTTTACCAATCAAGCCATTCATTTTGAATCCTCAGCAGCATAAAGTGCAAAATCACATCATATTCATGTGAGCAGTGGAAACCCTCGAGTTTGCATTCACGACCCCACAATGGGGATTTTCTTACTTTCGATTCAAAGCTTTTTAAGGCTAGAAAACACGCTGAATTCAAGCCTCAGAATATCCCCAACCATTTGCATAGCTCTTAGCCAAGAACCACCAGTAGGAAGATCCTACCTCTTGGAGTTGCCGAGACCGCTGAAAATCAGGTGTCCACTGGCGTGGCCACCGTAAGCGTAGATCGGCTTTTGCTTCTTGCTCGTCGAGAACCGGCCCGGTCCGAGCGATCGCAAATGCAGGAAGGAACTCCTTCTCTCTGCAAAATCCACAAAATCCAGCCTGCCTTCCCTTTGCCGATTTGTCTCTTAAAATGAAGAAGATAACGCTATTTGCTTTTGTCTTATTCTCATTAACCTTCATTAATTACGATATTAGCCACTTTTGTCTTGATTTTGGCCTTTGCCGCGATGCAGGCCGTCCGTTTCGTGCTTACCGTAATGTCGCAGCGTGTGCGTATATGAGTACGTGTAGTAAGTGGCTCTTTGTCGCGTCGGCGTTAACTATATGGCCAGTTTACGGTTCGTTTGGTGCCTCAGCGTTAAATTGAAGCGTCTCGAGTCGACCAAAGAACCGACGTGGTAGCTAGATTTGTGAGGCGATTCCAACGGTGAAGTCCGTTTCATCGTCGAGATCTAGGAAATTTTAGGTTTTGACGAATTAATTTCGCTTTTCGAGAAATTGGGTACCGAGTTTACATTATGAGAGAGAGCCTTACCACGTCATATTAACTTAAAACATAAGAAAAAAAACTCTCCCCTCTGTTCACCAAGTTGAAGTTATATATATATATATAATTTTTTTTAAAGATATAACTTGAATGGATATTATTTTTAAATTGAATACATATATATATATATATATATATATATATATATATATATATATATATATATATATATATTTTTCTTTTTTTGTTTTTTGAGATATAACTTGAATGGATATTTTTTGGAAAAATCTGGGTTTGGCTTATTATATGAGAAGAATTGCTAGAATATCTTATTTTCCTAAAATTAATATTATTTTCATTCATTTAAATTTATTTTAAAAAGTAAAATTAGTCACAAATATTGGGGGTGAGCAAAAACACCTAAGAAATCAAACGACTAATAAACCAAACTGAAACCGAATAAAATAAAAAAAGGTTAATCGAACATCAATATGATTTTGGTTTTTGTTTTATACAAATATCAGTCTCAGTTTTGGTTTGACCATGGTTTCGATTAACTAACCAAAAAAACAAAACTAATATTATATTAAAATTATAAAATACAATGTATAATCTATAATATTAGAATAATATAAAATATTGCTTTTATTATATACTATATTATAGTAAACAATATATATATATATATATATATATATATATATATATATATATATATATATATATATATATCTATATATATATATATATTTGAATCATAAAATACACACTATATATAATATATAATATTAGTATTATATAATATATAATATATATAATATATCCGTTTTTTGGTTAACTGATATATGGTTAAATGAAAAATGGTTAATCACGTTGACAGTTAGGTTTTGGATTTATATAAATACCAAACCAAAAACCAATTGTCAGTTTTGTTTTAATGACACTAGATTATCTAACCATGCTCACCCTAGTCACAAACTCTAAAAAGAATATTTTTAAATAACTTGGATAACATCTCATAATTTTTTACATATCATAAAATTATTAATATCTTTATAAATATTTAAATTATTTACCGCAATAATTTATAGTTTTTCATCGATATTTTAAGAAAATATTCGGGTTTTGACTTTTTGTATATGAAATTTTAGAATATCTTATTTTTATAAAATTAATATTATTTTATATATTAAAATTTAAGTATTTTAAAATCAAAATTAGTCATAAACTCTAAAAATAAATATTTTTAAGAATATGAAAATATCTTAGAAAATATTTTTCTGACATCTTCATTATTAATATCCTTATAAATATTTAAATCATTTTTCATTATAATTTCGTTAAATATATAATAAGATACTAGTTTTTTTGCATAGATATTCTCTTAGAAAAAAATTTGGGTTTTGACTTATTTGTATGCCTCATTTTCTAAAATTAATGTTATCTTCATCTATTTAAATTTAAATTATTTTTAAAAGTAAAATTAGTCATAAACTCTAAAAATAAATATTTATGAAACGTGGACAATATCTTTGAAAATATTTTCTATAAAGATATCTTTATAATTAAATAATTTTCATAATAATTTCGTTTTAAATATTTAATTAGATAATAATTTTTGAATAAATATTTTTTGGTAATTTCTGAATAAAAAATTTTTTGGAAAAAAAAATCCGGTTTTGACTTATTTATATCAGAAAATTTTAGAATATCTCTCATTATTTTAAGATTAATATTATCTTCACCAATTTAAAATAATTTGAAATATAATATATATATATATATATATATATATATATATATATATATATATATATATATATATATATATATATATATATATATATATAGTTTTTCAAATTACAATTTTACCATTTCTTATCTCAATTTAAAAAAAATGTTCATCTTTTTTAAAACTATCTCTTTTGGAATATATGTTTCATAAAAAGTAAAAAAAATAAAAATAAATAAGTATTTTTCATTTTCTATTTAAATTTAAGTTATTTTAAAAAGTAAAATTAGTCATAATCTCTAACAATAAATATTTTTAACGATAATATAAGAAAATAATTTTGTATAATGATATCTTTAAAATTATTAATATCTTTATAAATATTTAAATTATTAACAGAGGGAGAGGTTTTTTGGGGGGGTTTTTTTCTTGGATTTTAAGCAAATATGAAGTGACAATGCTTTATATCGCATAAGTGGCAATAGATGAGACCTACCGGTCATGAGGGGCAATTAATTTTGTTGTGAAGTTATTGTTTCAGTACATCTACTTTTTTTTTTTTTAATAATGCTTGTAAAACCCGGGAAGAAATTTTAAAATGGTAAAATAATAATAATAATAATAATAATAATAAATTATCATAATAGTTTAGGAAGAAAGCGCAAAATTTATCTGAATGCCGGATAATGAAGCAGTTTGCGTCATTAAATTCGTCTTGTGAAATCTAATGACTAAGAAAAATTTCGTTGAATTCTGACACAATCAGAATTTTTTACGAGTTTCTGAGTGATAAGTCGTCAATGACTTTAGGGACGAGATTTTTACGAAAATCTCGAAAGTAAGAAAATGGCTTGAGCTACGTTTATTTAAAATAAATTAAACTGAAAATAAATAAATTATTTCGGGACAGAAACCGATCGGAATGAGAGATGGATATTTCGCCACGTATTAAAAAAAACAAAAAAACAACAAAAAAAACAAAAAAACAAAAGAAAAGTCAAAAGGGGGGAGGAGACATTTTTCAGAGGAGCGTGAGAGCGATAGGAGAGGAGAGAGAGTTTTTTTTTTTTCTTTTTTTCACTTCTCTCTAAGATCTACGGAAATCTTGGAGAAAAGTCGATCCACGCATCGAGAGCTATGCATGGGTACCAAAATCTTGGAGTTTCGTCAAAATCTACTGTTGGAATAATTTCAAATAATTCTTTCCAAGGGGTTTCATTTTGGCAGTTGTGGATGTGTCTGTTCATTTGTGACAAACGGACATGTACGATTATATGTTCTATCGTAGAACATCTGACCCTCCTTGACATATACATGATTTTCTCTCTTATATTCTTTCTTGAATGTGTTCGGGCATATGTTGCACACATTACCAAGATGTGTATCCTGAAAGCAAAATTGCTGTGAATCCCATTGCTATATAGGGAGGCAATATTTGTTTGAGAGATAAATTTCTCAAAGTCGCCTTACTGTTTGAAGGATTCAGCCACTTGCAATCTATTTTGTTTTTACTTCCTTTTGTTTTTTGTAACAATTCTCAAACAAATATTTTGATCATTACCAATGGCGCAAACAACCGTGACTCTTGAATCCAGTTCTATGGGTGCTACAACATCCAATGTTGCTGCTTCTTCTTCAATGGGTTCGGCCATTACATCATTAGATGTAATGCCCTCGAGATCTTTTCAAATTGGACCAAATTAAATGGAAACAACTTCAAGCGTTGGAAGGAGAAAGTGGAATTTCTTTTAACCACTTTGAAAGTGCGTTTTGTTTTGGATACTGAATGTCCAAATGTACCGACAGAGAATCCTACTCCACAACAAATTGCTGCCAAAACAAATTGGGACGAGGCTAACTACACATGCCGTGGGAACATCCTCAATCTTCTATCTGATTCGTTGTTCGATATGTATGTACCATTGAAATCTGCACGTCAAATTTGGAAGGAATTGGAGAGACAATATAAGACGGAAGATTCTGGGAATAAAAGCTATATGGTAAGTAATTATTTTGATTTCAAAATGGTTGATGACAAACCTATTTTGGGACAGATTCATGATTTACAATTGATTGTTCATCAATTGTTGTATGAGGGCATCTCCATTGATGAACGCTTTCAAGTTGGCGCAATCATTGCCAAATTGCCATCATCATGGAATGAGTATCGTAAAAGCCTTAAAAGAAGAGGTGATACTCTCAAACTTGACGACCTTCAATGGAAAATATGGATTGAAGAAGAACCCCGAGTTCGTGACAAGAAAAACGATTCGGTTGAAATAATCAAGGCTGCACATGTTGTTGAAATAGACAACAAACAACAAGGCAAGAAGTCTCGTTTTGATAAAAACTTCAAAGGGAGGTCTAAACCACAATTTAAGAAAGGTACTTGTCATTATTGCAACAAGAAGGGTCACTACATCAGAGATTGTAGGTGTAAAAAGAAGGATGATCAAGCCAAGAAGGATGGTCAAGCCAACAGTGTTGAAGAGCATCTTGTTGCTGTCACATCCGAAGTTAACTTGGTTGCGAATGAAGATGAATGGTGGGTTGATACCGGCGCAACTCGTCATATTTGTGGCAACAGAAACTTGTTCAAGAAGTATGAAAAAGTGGGTGACGAAATAGAGTTATACATGGGTAATTCTACTACTACAGGATTCTTTGGAAAGGCAATGTTGAATTGAAATTCACTTCTGGCAAAATAGTCACTCTTCTTGAAGTTTACCATGCACCGGAAATTTGAAAGAATTTCGTATCTGGTGGCTTGTTGTCCAAACATGGCTATAAGTTAGTGTTTGAGTCTGACAAGTTTATCTTGTCAAAGAAAGGTGTCTTTGTAGGAAAAGGCTATGCAGCCAATGGGATGTTCAAATTGAATCTAATGAATGAATTTGTTTCTGTTTACACTGTCGACTCTTTTTCCTTGTGGCATGCTAGGCTAGGACATGTGAATTATGATTCGGTGCAAAGAATGATAAGTGTAGGACTTCTTCCTACAAATTTGAAATATGATAAGCAAAAATGCGAAACTTGTGTGAAAACAAGTTTAACGAAAGCCCATTTCTAATTGAATAGGATGTCCTAATAATTTGTTGGAATTGAACATTACGATATATGTGATTTGCATAGTAAATTGACAAGAGGAGGAAAAAGATATTTCATTACTTTTATTGATGACTTGTCTAAATATACGTATGTGTATTTACTTAGAACCAAAGATGAAGCATTAGAAAATTTTAAATTGTATAAAAGTGAAGTAGAAAATCATCTTGGTTGTAAGATTAAAACCCTCTGATGATAGATTTAATTGAATATTTTAGTTTAGAATTCGATAATTTACGTGAAACTCATGGAATTATTACTAAATCTTGTTCATATACACCGACAAAATGGTGTAGCGGAACATAAATTAATACCTTATGGATATAGTAGTGCTGTGTTAGAATTTTCAGGTTTACCATATAATCTTTGGGGAGAAGCATTATTTTCTGCTACACATATTTTGAATAGAATTCCTTCGCGAAATAGGTTCACCTTATAGATTATGGTTTAAGCAAAGCCTAACTTGAATTATTTTAAATTGTGAGTGTGTAGCGTATGTGAGATTATTGGATTTCAAAAGATCCAAAGTTAGGACCTCGAACCTTCAAAGTGTGCTTTCCTTGGATGCTACTAATAGTAAAGCATATAGATTTTTGGATTTGGAATCTAATGCTATCATTGAATCTAGAGATGCTGAATTTTTCCAAAATATATCATTCAAAGATTCTAAAAATTGTGAATCTAGTTGTTCTAAACAAACTGTTATGGAAGAAAGAATTCCTTGAATGAGAACGTGAATAATAATGTGAATAAGGATGAAAGTGAAAATGATATTAAAATTCGAAAGTCAAAAAGTCGAACAAAGAATTTGGTCACGATTTTGTGACCTTTTGGTAGAAGGTAGTTCTAAAAATCATATTGTTCATGAGTTTGCATTTTGTTTCAATATGAATGATGAGCCTTCGACGTTTAGGAAGAAGCTATGGAAATCGAGATGTAATTTTTTGGCAGAAGCTATTGATGATGAAATGGCTTCACTAAGGACTAACAATGCCAGGTTCTTGTTGATTTGCCTCAAGGTTCTAAGCCAATTGGTTACACGTAAATGGGTATTCAACGAAGTGAAACCTGATGGATCCATTGATAAGTATAAGGCTAGATTAGTAGCGAGGATTCAAACAATCCAAGGGATTGATTACTTGGATACCTATGCGAGTTACAGGATTTCATCAATAAGGATTTTAATATCCTTAGCTTCTATATTTAATTTGAAAATTCATCAAATGGATGTGAAAACAGCATTCTTAAATGGATTTTTGGATGAAGAAGTTTATATGGAACAGCCTGAAGGTTTCATTGTACCAGGGCAAGAAAAGAAAGTTTGTAAGTTGATTAGATCATTGTATGGTCTAAAACAGGCTCCGAAACAATGGCATGAACGATTTGATAATGTTGTATTGTCCAATGGTTTTTCATTGAATGAATCTGATAAGTGTATTTATACCAAGGTGATAGGTGATAATATTGTTATTATATGTTTATATGTTGATGACATGCTTATTTTTAGTGGAAGTGATATTTGCATTCAATCTACAAAAGATTTCTTGTCATCACATTTTGATATGAAAGATTTGGGTGTAGCTAATACCATTCTTGGTATAAAGATACACAGATTAGATGGAGCATATGTGATTTCACAAAGTCACTATATTGAACTGATTTTGGAAAAGTTCAATCATTTGTTTGGAAAAGTTTCAGCTATTCCATATAATCCCATCTTGAAAATAGGAATAAACAAGAATTAGATTTAGTATTAATATCCCTGACTCGAATATTCTCAAGTCATTGGTAGCCTGATGTATGCAATGCATTGCACACGTCCAGACATTGCATTTGCCGTGGGTAAATTGAGTAGATACACAAGTTGTCCAAGCTTAGATCATTGGAAAGGTATCTCAATTGTATTGGGCTACTTGAAAGGAACTAAAACCTATGCTCTTCATTATGGAGGACATCCTTCGGTAGTTGAAGGTTTTAGTGATGCAAATTGGAATTGTGTAGACGATGGTTCAAAGTCTACTTCTAGTTGGGTTTTTACCCTTGGTGGTCTTTGCTATAACATGGGCTAAAGCAGGACTTGCATAGCTTCATCAAGCTATGGAGTCAGAGTTGGTAGCCCTAGGAGCGGCAGGAAAAGAGACTGAATGGATCATAAACTTAATGATTGATTTGCCATTATGGAAAAATCCATTACCTCCTTTTTCTATACATTGTGATAGTCAAGCCACCTTATCTAGAGTATATAGCAAGTCTTATAATGGAAAGTCAAGACATATTAGTCTTCGACATTACACTATGAGACAAATGTTGGAAGAAGACATAATCACAGTTGCCTACATAAAGTCATGTACAAATTTGGCAGATCCTTTTACTCAAGGCCTAAGTAAGGATCTGATTCAGAAAACAACGATTGAGATGGGTTTAAAACCAATATGATGATTCAATTAAAGATACTTAGCCCTACTTATACTTGTTTAACTAGTTTATAAGTTCAAAGGGAATAACAAGTCTTGAAGATGACAGTAATAGTACAAAATTAAATCCATCAAATCAAGGTTGGTAGTACTAGTCCTGTAATGATTATGAGAAGGTTGAGTCTAAACTCTTAATAAGTTCGCTGAAAAGGTATTTTATTCTACAGGAATACCTAGAAGAACTTTACCTATGTGAGTGTAAAGTCAGGCCGCTTTTGTTGGAGCTTGGTAAGCTACTTAGAGCACTCATGAAGTCGGGATATCCGCGTATGGCCTAAAATGCGCGGCTGGAAAAGAAAGAAGTATTCCTTTATGTCAATATGTATGCATTCTCCGGTTCTATCAAAAGGTTAGATAGTTCAAGGATGTTAGGTCTACTATTTCACTGTTAGTACTTTGAGGATGTAATGCTATGTAAAAGTTGGAAACCCTATAGTGCTTTTACTTATGTATTGATATATGCATGTAATGTCAAATTGTATCATTTGAAATTAGTGGGGGATTGTTGGAATAATTTCAAATAATTCTTTCCAAGGGGTTTCATTTTGGCAGTTGTGGATGTATTTGTTCATTTTGTGACAAACAGACATGTTTGTTCATACATGTTCTATAAATAGAACATCCAACCCTCCTTGACATATACATGATTTTCTCTCTTCTTCTCTTCTTTCTTGAATGTGTTCAGGCATAGCAAACTGCACACATTACCAAACAGTATTGTATCCTGAAAGCAAAATTGTTGTGAATCCCATTGCTATATAGGGAGGCAATATTTGTTTGAGAGATAGATTTCTCAAAGTCGCCTTACTATTTGAAGGATTTAGCCACTTCCAATCTATTTTGTTTTTACTTCCTGTTGTTTTTTCTAACATCTACGAGGTAGGAAATTTTCCTACTTAGGTTATTTCTAGCCTAAAGGTCATTTAATGGCTTAAGTTTTAGAGGCCGTAATTTCAGTCCCAAATTTTGGGTGAGTGTAGGAAATATTTAGGAATTTTCAAGGCTTTGTTTCGGGCGGTCGGTTGAATTACTAGATTGTTTTCGGACAGTCTGGACTAAATTTTAGGATTGTTTTCGAACAGTTCGGGTTGAAATTTCGAGACTGTTTTCAGACAGTCCGGATAGGATTTTCGGAACTATTTTCGAGTGGTTCGGGACTGGGTTGAGGTTTGGTTTTGATCTTGAGACTGATGTCTTCGGGTTTTGTGGTGTGTTTTGGTATCACGATGAATTCGATGTGAGTAGTGAATAGACGAGTGCCACATTTATGTGGGTTCGAGATTTTGGCCATTTTGTGTGTTATTGTTATAAAATATTAAATAACATACTATTGTGTGTAAAAATCATGTTGATATGTGATTGCGTGATTTATTAACATGGAAATAGTGATAAATGAAAATTATATATAGGAAATATAATTATCTGAAATTTATAAATGTTACATGTGACATAATATGAAATATGGCATGATTACATTTCATATGCACGGTCACATCGCATCGAGTCGGGTGTGTGTGCATGGTGTTAGTTATTCACCATTCTTGGTGAATGTGTAGTGAGCTCAGAAATGGGACAACGTCCAAAATCGAGACTCACAGTTGTGTAAAACAATAATAACACTAAATCACGTGTGTTTGGGTGGAGCAAGATGGGGCAAATTCCCCCCCAAGGTGAAAGACCCAAATTTATATGGTTTAGACATAAAACTGTTGGTGAAAGCCCATAAAAAATGTTGAATAGGCGTGCGGCGTGCTGTGGCGAGAACCTGGAAATCCGTGGCCCACAAATGAATAACACACGGGATTTGATAAATTAAAATTGAAGGGTTGCACAATGGTTTAAGTCATTGGGTGAAACACGATGGCCCGGTTTTTCCTTGGCATTGCGAGAGAGTGTGTGAAGTCGATCAAGACTTCCGGGTTTTGGGCATGAGGTTTTATCTCGCTGCATGACCGCGGAACATTCCATATAGGATTACATTATTTATATGGAATATAATTTGATGTTTATGTATGCCATTGCATGTGTGCCTTTAAACGGGGGTAACCCTTGTAAGAAAATTTACTCTCGTGTATTGCTCACTTGGGTTGTAGGATCCCTTTCAAGTGCGGGGTGTACGAGGGAACGGCGGCTCCGACGAGGCTGTGATTGTGAAGAAGGTCGACATATGACCTTGACAATATTTTTGTAAAAAGTATTTTTTGTAAAAAAAATTATAATTAAATTCTTTTGGATTATTGTATAAATAGTCGAGTATGTAATTATGATAGAGAGTCGTGATTGGACTTTTATGGACTGTCATCAACTGTTCATTTTCATATTTTTGATTTAAATATGAATGAATGGGTACTGGTAAAGGGACGTATTAAGGTGCTGTCGAGTAAACTATATTAGAACAAGCTAGTTTTAATATATGTTATATATAAGAGTGTTGTAATAAACTCTTATGGATTAGTGTGATATAGGTTGTATGTTGAGTAGAGCTCCCCAAACAAAGGAGACTCTACCCGATTTTTGTTAAATATGGATCCCGATAAATGGGACATGATGGTATAACATCGGATTACACGATACCCACCGATTTCCGCAGGTTAACGAATTATCAACGGGACCCCAAATTTAAGATATCACAATGCTAGTTTCAAGGTATTCCCATTAAAACACGAAGATGGAACCCATTGAAACACGCACCTGGGACTCATAACTGTGCCTTATGCCTATTTGAACATCATGGGCGCGCATCAATATTCCTTAAATTGTGGGAGATTGTGCATTTCATAGTAATTTGGGGGGGTTTACTGTTGAGTTCTATTTTGCTTCTTTTTTTTTGGTACCATGATGCACCTTAACACAATTCCCCCTAAAAAAATATTAATAAATACGAATATATCAATATTTTGATTTTACAGGTATATGAAAAATATTGGTGATATTAATGGATATTTTCGAAAAAAATATCAATCTCAAATAATCCATTCAAAATTCATAAAATATTTAAGAAATTAAAAAGATAAGAAAAACAAGAATAACATATTAAGGTTATTGGGTAAATGCAATGAACGTAGGTATGATCAAGATAATTAATATTTATCACTTATTTATTTAAAAAAATTATCTTAAATTCTTTTAATATATTTACAATTACTTACTTTAAGATTTTAAAAAAGTAATTTTATTAAAAAGTATTTTATTACCTTTTAAATAAAAAGAGTCAATTTCTAAAATCTTAGTACTTGTAGGACAACTTTTTTCTACTAACAGTAATTTATTTAAATACTTAAAATTATATTAATAGTTGATTACATTAGACTAATTTTACATTTTTCGATCAATTTATATTCTAAAATATTTAAAATAGAAGATTACAAGGCTTGGTTGACAAAAGGCTTGGTTGACAATGTAGTAAACTGTTACTATTGAACTTGAACCTGGAGCCTTTTTAGCTTTTTAATACAATAATCCCAAAGGTTTTCTTTTTAACAAGAAAATCTGATCTTAAATTATATTATTCTCTAAGTAGCTAGATATTATTTGTTATAAGCCTAAACAGAAATGAAGAGAAGCTAGCCGTATGCACCAGGCATGGCAACGCTTGAAGACGAAAGGCGGAAATGGTGTGATCTTCCTCAAGATATCGTACGATTAATAGTCGAAAAATTGTATGTGGTGGATCGGATTCGCTTCCGTGCAGTTTGCAAGTGTTAGATTATATTTATACGATAATTGTATATTTTCTATTTTAAGATTTATATAGCTTAGCTTATATAAGTCTTCGTCTTGTACTGTGTAATATACTTTTTTGATATATACAAAGACTAAGTCTTTTTTTTTTTTCTTTTTTTTTTTTTCCGCTACTCTCACGATCTAGGCATTACAGCCACCGTATAACTCATTTTTCCGATGAACACCACTGTTTGCTCTTTATTTTCTACCTTTGCAAGCCTAAAACTTAAGTTACAGGCCATTTAGAGGTAGATCTTGTCGAAACGATCACGCTAATGTGCAGCAGGTAGCCGAAAACACTCCCACGCGCCGCCAGAAGTCCCCGATTTTTCCCACGCACCACCTGTTCCAAAGCGCGTCAGATCCACGCACGCACGTGAACTGGCGTCTTGACTTGTAGGGTTTAACGTGGAGTGCCAAGCCCGACTACGCTGCAACCGCTACCAGCGCACATTAGGCGCACCACATCATATAGCATTGACCGTTGACCGAAAATTTGACCAGGTGCATTTTGACTTATTTTCACACTCCATTTTTGCTATCTGTTTTTCTATTCGAAATTTAGATATGCCAGGTGATGAGATTTCTCATCCGATTCATGTTATTTTTTATGGAGATAATTTTGCTCAATGGTTTGTGAAATGCCTTGATTATCTGAGCCGCAAGTTATTGAAACTTTACATCTCACAGTGACCGTCCTATTCCAAAAAAAGTGGACAAATAAACTGATTCTTCCTATGACATTCGGATTGAGGATTGGGAAAGTGCTAATGTGACACCCCTATCCCGGGGGTCCCGTTGACAACCCGTCAACCTGCGGAATACTCGTGGATGTCGAGTAATCAGACACCACACCATCATGTCCCATTTTTTGGGACCCATGATTTAACAAAAATCGAGCAGAGTCTCCTTTGTACGGGGAGCTCTACCCAAAATACAACTTGTACAATTACATGGCAACATGGCCCAATATTATACAACGACCACACTAGTTCCAAATACGAGTAAAAATAGCCACGTAGGGCCCATTTATCCATACTCAAACATATAAGCACATGACTATAAAACTATAGTCCATAATAGTTTAAATTACATCACTCTTATACAAATAAATACAACCCATATATATTTACAAAATATATATCAAAGCCTGATCGGCTTTCTTCTACGATCCACGGCTTTCTTTGGGAGCGCCGTCCACTGGTAACCATCCTGCACCTTAAATGTGGTCCCACAACGGGGTGAGCAAAGCCCAATCGTGACAATCTCTGAGAGCACTCGCTAAGTACACATGCAATGCTAGTAATCGCGCAAATTCTCATGTTACATGTATGATGCACACTACATGGAACATTCTAATCAATCGTCCTTCATGTCAAGTACCATGCAACATATACATTTCATGCCAATCTTTATAGATATCGTAGTATCATGCATATTAGTATTCATCAATACATGACTAAACAAGTAATGTCATATAGCCTTCTTAGGCTGCTTTCATGGCAATTAAATACCTATCCTGATAGCCTATAAGCATGCCAATGCAATGGTCATGCATCAAAAACCATTATTCACATGACACAACCAAATAACTTTGCACGCAGTGCAAAAACATAGATTTTCAGCAAGGTTGTGGTTTCCTATTTGAATTCCACAGGCACATAGAAAGAATCTTGACTCAATGGGCTTTCCATAGAGTGTAGAACACCCCCCAAACGAGTTCGGACCTTAAAGATAGTCGATCGAGTTGGAGCAAACAAAACAAGAAATGACCCATGTGTCCCACCTGCACACTTGGTACAAACACTAACTTCGGCAAGGTTGTGGATACCAATTACCCTCCACAGGAATATGGCTAGGTTCTTGACTCAATGAGCTTTTTCCATAGGAGTCGAACACAGAAGCCGGAGTTCGGACAAAGACGTTATGGCCTTTTCATTCAAAACTGGTCAATTTACTCTACTTACACTGGAAACAATCTATGATACCCGATTTAAGGGGTCTTAATCCATAATTTGACACTGGTTCTTTATACTCATTTGAAGATACAGTTCTTAAGGTTCTTCTCCAATTGGAATCACCCAAATCAGATCACCAAAACTCAAGATATGTCCTAAACAACCGGGACTACTCAGTTTTCAAACATAACCAAAAACTGTCTGAACATAACTCCCCTTTGAATGCATTTATGAGTCCAAAGGGGTTGGAATTTGGATAGACCTATTTCAAGGAAATATGTTTTCCTATAAGTTTAGTTTAGACAGCAATTAGAATCACTTGATTCAGATGAGTGATGGCAAGTTGTAGCCCCGAAAGCTTCGATCCAGTCTCAAAACAAGCGAAGTTGCTGAGCAGCTCCCACTTTGAATGCATTCCCACGAGTTCCAAGGGCTCGGAATTTGGATAGACCTATTTCAAGGAGATATGTTCTCCTATAAGTCTAATTTATCCTCAAATTAGAATCACTCAATTCGGATAAGGTATGGCCAAGTTATGGCCAAAACACAGTCATGGGGTCGAAGGAAAAAAAACTGGATAGCATTCTCCACTTTGACACACACACACATGCCCTTAGATAGAAATTAAACCAAGTAGGATAAAAACCCTACCTCAATTTACGTGATTTCCCGGGACACCGCCTTTTCTTGGTTTCCATGAAAACCCGAACCTTGGCGAAATCTTGTGATTCCAGTATCCACGCGTAGCTCTTATCGCGTAGAGCAGCTTTAACTCTCGGCTTGCCAAGTTTAGACCAGCAAAACCCAGTGAAATCGTCGGAAAAAGGTTGCTCTTTTTCTCCCTCTCTCTCTCTCTAACGTTTGGTGCTAGCCAAATTGTAAGATCTTTTCTTGCTTTTAGATATTTCTTGATATTTATACATGAGACATGTGGCTCACATCGTGCCATGTGTCATGCTTCCCCGATCCGTTTTCGCTCCGAAACAATTTATTTCGTCCCGGTTTCAGTTTCATCTATCTTAAATGGACATCCTTTAAATATTTGACATTTTTTATGATTTTTCTAAAAATCTCATTTTCGGGGTGCACTCGATGCTTGTCGTCTCGAAATTCGTGAATTTGTGAAAATCCAACTGCCTCGGAATTCAACGAAATTCACCTGGGTGACTAGATTTCGCGCGACGATTCCAACGGTGAAGTCCATTTCATCATTCGAGATCTAGAAAGGATTTCGGAAAAATTACCATTGCCCTTCCTAGCAAAAATTCAAATTTCTAGGTTTTTTTTTTTTCCTGAGTCTTATAGCTAATCATCATATCATCACTTGGTTTCGTAATACATCTATTCCATCCATTGTTGATGAGTTTGGAAACCTTGATATTTCCAAAGAAGTTTGGGACTTACTTGTTTCTTGGTATGCTAGACCAAGTGGTGCTTTCGCCTTCAAGCTCACCGCATAAACTTTATCGATTAAATCGAGAACGGGTGAGCGATTACGTATTATCCTGGTGGCTAAAATCCATTTGGGATCAATTAACTGACCAGTTCTCTCCAGTGCGACACCAAATTGAATTACATGTTCACGCAAGTGAACAAGGGCGATTGTTTCGGTTCTAATGGGGCTTGAGATGAGTTTGAATCAGCCATACTAAGTCATATTCTACATCATAATCCTTTACCAATAGTCTCTGAGCTATTCATAGGATTGGTGATGATGAGACCGTCTTGAGGCTGATCCATTTCTACTCGGAACATGGTTCTTGCTACTCAGCCAGTTGTTCCATAATTTGCTACTCTGTTTTCCCTCTGCCAGGGGTTCATCTACCTATGTTTCCAAAGGCAAAGGGAATAATGTCAGACAATATAACAATAAGAAGCCTCTTCTTATCTGCGGTTTTAATAAACGAAAGGTCATTATGTTAAGCATGTTTCACTCGTGACATATTCTTGAACTCTTTGCTATGACTCGATCCCAAATTATGTTGTGGAATCTCATTCCAAGTCTGGTCCTACCTCATCTCTCTCTATGGCATATCTACAGGATATGGTTCATCGGGTTCATCTTCCATCTTCCAATGCATCCAACACTGTTCTTTCTACGATATCGGGTACTTCTTCGACATGGCTTCTTGATTCCGGCTTGCTGATCATGACTTCTTACTCACATTGTTGTCTCTTATCACTTCACTTCTCTCCTCTTATATATCTTGCAAATGGTTCGCTATGCATGTCTCTCATCTTGTAATGTCTCTACATCAGCCTTGTTTGTTTCCAATGTTTATCATGTTCTGACTCACTGTAATCTTCTATCTTTGTTGGCGACTCAACGAACTTGGTTTTTCTTTAATAGCACTAAATCTCTTGGTGTGGTTGTGCGAGTTCTCGGGCAGGACATGTCGTTGGGACCGTTAAATGGAGTCGGAAGAGTTCATTTGAGCTCATCTTTCTTCATCTACCGTCCTCTCGTCTCTCTGCTTCTATCGTCTTAGGACAGAGCACCTATTCTCTTGCTTTATGGCATTCTCGCCTTAGTCATGCATCTATCTCTAAGGTTAAACAACTAGTTTATAAGGGTTTGTTAGGTTCAGTTTCAAACAAGAGTTTTGATTGTATGTCTTGTCAATTTGGAAAACAAACTGTTTTACCATTTAATAACAATGTTTCTCATGCTCTCTCTCGTACAGTCTTATTCATTCGATGTATGGGGCCCATACTCCCATTACTACTCGGGGTGGAGTCCACGTTATTTTGTTATTTTTGTGGATGATTTTCCCAATATACTTGGATTTATCTCTTCAAAAATGGTTTGAATTTTATCAAATATATCATGACTTTACCCAAAATGATTGAAACACAGTTTTATAAACCTATCAAAGTTTTCAGATCTGACAATGCCCAAGAATATAAAGCCCATGAATTTATTTCTATTCTACATCAATTTGGTACTGTTCCTCATTCCTCTTGTGTTGGCACTTCTCAGCAAAATGGCAAGGTTAAGCGCAAACTTCGTCATATTCTTGATGTTGTTTGTGCTACTACTATTGCCGCCTCTACTCCTTCTCAATTTTGGGGTGAAGCTACTCTTACTTATGTTTACACCATCAATTGGTGTCCTTCTCCCATTGTTCATAATCAAACTCCTTATGATATGTTGTTTGGTTCTTCTCCCTCCTACAAGTTACTTAGAGTCTTTGGATGTGTCTGTTTTGTTCTTCTTCAAGATCATGAAAGAAACAAACTTCAGTCTCGTTCTCGTTTGTGTTGTTTTCTTAGGTATGGGTGGGCAAGGTTATAAGTGTTATGATCCCATTAGCAAACGTCTTTGTATTTCTCGGCATGTGGTCTTTTGGGAACACAAAATGTTTTACCAACTACCTCATGTTCCTGTTTCACCTATTTCCTTTATCGATCCTCTCCTTAACATTTTTCTTGAGAAGTCTCCCACTTCTATATCTGAGCATCCCCCCTTGGTATATGAGTTTCCCCCTTCTATTTATGATGTCCCTTCATTACATCGTGGGCCTCCGCCTTAGATCATTGGCGTGCGCAAATCTTGCTCAACTATGGATCCTACGGTCCTTCTAACTCTCCAAACAATAGAGTTTCTCTGAGAAAGATTTCAAAAGAGATGTATTCTTCTCTAAAACAAAGGCAATATATGAATCTGATTACATCTAAAGGGAAAAACAAATTGTTTCTATATCTATATACAAGATTAGTCAACTATCATAATTTCTGGATTAATTACACAAATTATTTCTATATCTATATACAAGATTGGTCAACTATCATAATTTCTAAGATTAGTACCAAATCAATCTATGTAGCGTGCGGCTCATGCAAACACTCCTCAGTTGGTGCGCAGATGTACATCATGCCAAACTTGTCAATTATACCATGAAACACCTTCCCACGAAGCGCCTTTGTGAGCATATCAACCAGCGACTCTGGATTGAATAAATAGAATTGTATAATCTTTTCATCGAGGTTCTCATGATGAAATGACGATCAACTTCAACATGTTTGTGCGATCATGTTGAGCGAGTTTTGTCTGATTTGAATGGCTGCCTTATTATCATAATAGAGATTCATAGGTGTATATTCCAATCCCGAGTCCTCGGTATATTCCTTATCTATAACAGATTCGCATACCATGAGCCATACCTCGAAATTCAGCTTCACACTTGATCTTGCTACTACCTTATGCTTCTTGCTTTTCCAAGTGACAAAATTACCTCCCTGAAGTAAAGTAACCAGATGTGGACCTTCTGGTTGTTTGATCACCTGCCCAATCAAAATCAGTGTATCCTTCAATGTTAGAGATACCATTTTTGAAACAACGACCTTTTTCTGGAGCACTCTTTAAGTATCTTAAGATCCGATAGTCTGCTTCCATATGTTCTTCACTCGATGCATGCATGAACTGGCCCACAACGCTCACCGCATATGCTATATCTGGCCTTGTGTGTGATAAGTAGATTAATCTTCCAACTAATCGCTGATAATGACCCTTGTCTGTTGGGGCTTGGTCTGGGAGAATTCCGAGCTTATGATTCATTTCCATGAGCGTCTCTACTGGTTTGCAATCAAGCATTCCGGTTTCGGTTAGAAGATCTAACACATATTTTCGCTGTGAAAGCAAGACTCCATGTTATGATCTTGCCACCTCAATTCCCAAAAAATATTTAAGTTGCCCGAGATCCTTCATTTCAAATTTTGTGGCTAAATACTCCTGTAAAGCTTTCATTTAGCATGGGTCATCTCTTGTCAAGACCATATCATCAACATACACAATTAAAGCTGTTACTTTTCCTTCTTTGTGTTTATAAACAAAGTGTGATCTGAGTTACTTTTCTTATAGCTGAACTCCTTCATTGTAGTCGAGAATCTCCCAAACCATGCCCTAGGTGACTGTTTCAGCCCATACAATGACTTTTTAAATTTACAGACTTCACCTTTACATGAAGAACCATTTTTAACTCAGTGGTAGCCGTATAGACCTCTTTCTTCCAAATTTCCATTGAGAAAGCATTTTAACATCAAATTGTTGCGAGAGGCCAGTCTCGATTTCTTTGCTATAGATATAAGAATCACGGTGTGATCTTAGCCACTTGTGCAAAAGTATCACGATAGTCTATCCATTACCTTTCAGCATATCCCTTAAGCAACTAGTCGGGCTTTATATCTGCTCGATACTTCCATGCGGTTTTGAAGGTTTCAAGTGAACACCCATCTGCATCCAATTGGCTTCATTCCTTTAGGCAGTGGAACAAGTTCCCAAGTGGCATTCTTTTATAGAGCCTCCATCTCTTCGTTCATCGCCTTTCTCCATTTTGGATCAGCCAATGCATCTTGCACATTACTAGGATTAGAAACTGTGGACAATTGATTAACGATGCTTATACGATTGATCAACCTATGAATGACATAGTTGTTATTAAGGTATTTGGTCTTGGCTTGAGGGATCGGGTTCATCTTTGTTTTTTTAAGAACTCCCTATTCAATCTTTGTGGATATCTGGAGCTGTATTTTCTGCGAACATATGTTTCATTAGACTCTCGAACACGGGGATTCATACTTTACTTGGGAGGAACATTCTAGGTTGATTCTTGGAGTTAATGGTGTATGGGGGCAGCTGCGAGGGTATCGGTGGTGATTCACTCCCGGTTTTCATGATTGTGATCACGACCTTGTTGCACAACATGCTTAAAATGTTCATTACGCCTTTTCAACTCAATAAACTCATCACCCTCCGCCTCTCTTGTTGAATATTCTACAACTCAATAGCTCATCACCTCCACCATTCTCTTCACTTGAGCTCTCCCCCTGAAGAGAATTTTTAGAAGACTCAGGAGTAATAAGGCTCTAATTCTCGGAAAGGGCATCTAGAGTCACATGTAACTTTAGTTTGTGGATCATAACACTATATCCTTTTTTCAAAAATTAGAGTAGCAACAAAACATATGGTTTGCACATGGATCGAGTTTATTTCTCGAATTTTGGGGATGTGAACATATACGGTACATCCAAGCTTCGGGGTTCAAGATTCGGAAGATGGGGGAGTGAAAGTAAGGTTGCAATTTCTGTTGAGGAGTTTGAAAGTTTATTACTTGAGAAGGTGTTCGGTTAGATGAGGTAAAACGGCGAATTTCACGGCTTCACCCCGATAAAATCGAGGGCATGTTCATGCGAAGAGGGAGGAACACGCACTACCTCCAAAGTTGTCTTCTTTCTCTCTGTAATCCATTTTTATTGTGAACATAGGTGCATGAGGTTTGATGGCGAATTCCATGGTTTCTCCAGAATTCAGAGAGAAATCCATAAACTCAGTACCATTGTCAGATTGCCAAACACGAATGGCTTTTTGTCTTGGGTGTAGATCATTTTAATGAAAATTCTGGAATGCTAGACACACATCACTTTTAATAAGTAGGGACACCCCAGTCATTCTAGTGCATTCATCAATAAATGCAGTGCTTGAGCTCGGATATAGAGGAACCTTTGCGGGACCCCCGAACATCGAGTGAATAACTTCAAAGGTTTTGAACTTTTATTCGAGACTTGGTGAATAAATACGGTGGCTCTTAACCGGGTTCACAAGTGTCTGATAGAAATTCCCTATCATTCGATCACGAAAAAAAGTTGTGGATTTACAATTTCTTAAGATAACCAAAAGAAAGATGTCCTAATCTACGATTGTCATAACCATATAGTTGTTAGGCCTTGTCTTTCTTTACTGGTTTTGATTTACTTTGTGATTTTCGATCCCCCATTCTCTGTGACTCTAAGTAGTAAAGTTTGCCTATCCTAACACCATAACCGAGAATCTTAGGGTTAGAATGTCTTGAAAGACACAAAATGAGGGCAGAGATTCTGATTACAAGAGTTGAAGTAATTTGGCTTCTGGACCAAAGGTTGTATTGAGAGATGGAGCAACAAGGGCGATTATCTAATGCTTTGAGTGATAGACAAGATAGCAGTCCTTCCCATTAATAGGGAGAGTGCTACCATTAGCGGTGCAAATGGCGATTGAAGAAGGGAGAGCTGATTTTGACTTGAGTCCCCACGTCATGTATTCCGGATGCACTGTATCAATAATCAGTTCTATTCTTAGAAGTTCACGAAAAGTACGATGCTTTACCAATAATACGGATGGGCAACATTTGCGATAGGCGCGGTTGATTTTCTTGACGATGTCATCATAACTCCCGGCAATCTTTTCACGAGGCTTCTTTAGAAGTCCCACCACTCACGAACTCATAAGTAGCTACGAGGTGATGGGTTCGAGGGAAAATCGTATACGATAGTTTCTTGCAGACTTCTTTGGGATCAAGCTTGCTCTGATACCATGTCAAATAATAGAGTTTCTGCAAAAAGATTTCAAAGAGATGTATTCTTCTCTAAAGCAGAGGCAATATATAGATACAATTACATCCTAAAAATTAGGTCCTAAAAAGGGAAAACAAATTGTTTCTATATCTATATACAAGATTAATTCAACTATCATAATTTCTAGGATTAGTACACAAATTATTTCTATATCTATATCTGAATTGGTCAACTATCATAATTTCTAAGATTAATTACGAATCAATACAATATTGCAAATACGGCTCAATGGGACACAAATGTGTATAGAGTTCTTTGTTCAATAGAGTTTCTTTCTTCCAAGTGTTTTCTTGTGAGTTCTCTTCACTTCCAAATCGTTGTTAGAAGCCGAGCATAGCAAGCAAGGGGAGTGGAAGGCTAACTTAGCAACATCCAAGAGGCAAGTTGTCTAAGTGCTGGACGGGAGTTTAGCGGTAAGACTAAGTCCGTGACATTATGCCTTTAACAGCTACACTATTTCCTATTGATATCATAATTTCTTAATTTCATTTTTAATTTGTTAATTTGAATTCATTTTAATTTTTCAACAATTGATTTTTTTAAGAAATTGTTTTACACTATTTAAATTCATTTTAATTTCTTAAAAATGGATTATTTAAGAAATTGTTTTATTAAAAATTGGTTTTAAGTCAGAATTTAGTATTTCAAAAAAAAAATTTAATATGTTCATATTAAGGTCATTTCAATGGGTTCGTTGCGATGTGTGTTTTGCATTAAAATCAAATCTTCAAAACACAATTTCACAATTTTATATTAAAATCATATCTTAAAAACATGATTTCAAAATTTTCCATTGAAATCTTGTATTTAAAACACGATTTCACAATTTTAGATTGAAATTGTATCTTCAAAATACGATTTCACAATTTTATATTGAAATAGTGTTTTAAAGACACGACATCCGTGTGACGCTTAGTTGGCAACAAGTGCCATAAATTTCTAAATATTTATTTTTGTATCATATTTAAAAAAATATTTTTTCAATAATATTATTATTATAAAAACCTCCAAATAGGGAGGGGAAAGGTAAGCCGCATGGGAATAAATTTATGAGGAGCTTAATTACTATAAATCTAGAATATTATAAATATAAAGTGAATAGATGTAAAAAAAAACTTTATTTTATATTAAATAAACAGAATCTTCTTAATATATTATGTATCATAATTATCTTTACTTTATTGGTTTTTCAGATTTTTCCAGCTTAAAAATACATTACCAATAAAAATTTCTACTTAAAAAATCGCGAAAAAGGAAATCCTTTTTTCAATCAAACAAACATTGTATCTTTTTCTTTGTACATGGCCAGGATTCCTTCCCTCCGTGATTCTCTATTTTTATCTTATTTTGATCATCCCATTACTATAGGTTTAGATTTTACACTTTTGAAATACCCTCATCTTTGTGGATAAAATTTTTCTAAATGACTATGATGAAAACCAATAATATTGACAGGGATCACCATCTGCATAATTGTAATTTTTTTTTAAGACTTGTTATAATACTCAACTATCCTCATGGTGAGGATGGATGTTACGAAAGGATTAAAGATAATAGTGTATTCACTCTTCGTAGATACGTTTTTTTAGTTCTACCCAAAAAGTCTTATACTAATAAAGATATTGTATTTACTTGTTAACTCATATTATAATCTTTCCTATTTATAATATTCGAACTTGGGTTCTCACCCCCACCTCTTTATCACTTGACTCAAGGGCTAATTTAGTTAAATAATTAAAATTATATTAATAATTTATTTTATTAGATTAATTTTATTTTTATATTTTAAATGTAATTAGAATACAAGAATTGGTTGGCACGTCTTTAGCGTTTTAGAAAGTTTAATAATCCCTAAAGGTTTTCTTTAACAAGAAAATCTTAAAATTATATTATTCTCCAAATAGGTATTGTTTGCTTTGAGCCTAAACAGAAGTAGTCAGGAAAAGGAACCCGCCATGGAAACGCTTGAAGACAATGAATGCCAAAGCCGGGCATGGTGTGATCTTCCTCAAGATATCGTACAAGTAATAGTCGAAAAACTGTATGTGGTGGATCGGATTCGCTTCCGTGCAGTTTGCAAGAATTGGTTTTTAGCATCCATTCATGACGACATTCAACCCGTTAATAAGCTGCCATGGATTATGAATTTTCGATTTACAGAGACTGATAGGGTATGCATGCTCTTTGAGCCTTTTTGCAGACAGCCCTAAATTATAGAAGATAAAATAAACATTATAGATGATAAAATGGAAACAATTAATTATTACGCAATAGCCTGTGCATCGAGATCCGGTTGGGTGCTTTTCAACGGAGGCAATGACATTCTCCTTCGGACGCGCTCATATCATCTATATAATGTGCTCACCAGAAAGGTTATAAAGTTGCCGGATTTGACCTCGCAAACTTATCCTACTGATCTCGCAGCTTTCTCGTCCGTTCCAACTTCTACAGACTGCGTCTTTTTCACGCCACAGTATTTCCGTGACCATAAAATTCGTATCTGCACATACTCCATTGGAGATGAATCATGGAAAGCTGTGCATTTCTTGTCGCGGTGCGTTGGATTTATTCTGCCGACAGTGTGGTTTACATGGACGAGGTTTTGCTGTTTTGCGAACCAGTGATTATTGTCATCCTTAGTAATCGATACGGGAGAGTGGAAACCGCGTTGAGCATAAGTTCTCCAGAAGCCATTTTTGGTGGATAAAGTTCCCTGGATATCGTTATACATGTAAGCGTTACTTTCTGGAATATGGTGGACGTCTCATGCTAGCATATATGAAAAATGATTGGGGTGTGTGTGAGATATTCAGGTTTGATTGGAGACCGAGGTTTGGGTGAATTAGCCTGGAAGGTGGAGCTCTATTTCTTGGACGGCATAGAATCGGCCTTGGAGTTCCTGCCGGAGAGAACACAAAAATGATTGCAAATAGGATTTACTATTTCCGAGGAGACAGCCCAACCCCAACGTTCGTCTGTTCCGGGGGAAAGAATGGACTATGGTGATGCTTGAGATGTGCATCGGTTGCAGGAGGACTTGTAAGAGCACAGAATCTGGATCGATCCCCCATTGTTTCAGTCTTAGCGAAGATTCATGAATCAGGGTTAGATTCCTTTTTGTGATATTATTCTTCATGTTCTAGTTTTTAATTTGTGGAATCTCTGCCCTATACAATTGGAGTTCAAGACAATTGGAAGCATTAAAGAGAGGTTAATATTCTTATACCTTATTTCATAAGTAAACCACATGCTCAAGCCTCATCTGTGTTCATAAGCGTCACTACCTTGAGGATTCACAGCCAATCTTCATCAAATCAGGAAATAAACGATATGAATCCGGTGACCCGAATTTGATTCGAAGAGAGAGAGGGAAAAAGAGAGCTTAGTTTATGTTTTATGTAGTAGTTGTTAGACTTTAATGTTTAAAATAGAATTTGATTAATTTTATTGTATTGTATTAGTTGTTAGATTAATTTATAAAATATATTTAAATTTTCAAGTATTAAAATAATTTTATAATATAAGTTAAAATTTTAAAGTATTAAAATAATTTATAAAAAATATATTTAAATTTTCAAGTATTAAAATAATTTATATAATATAGTTAAATTTTATAAGTATTAAAATAATTTATATAATATATTTAAAGCTAATTTCAACGTCATTCTCACTATTTTCAACGTAAATTCTTGCGAATTCTACATTATTTTTTTCAAGCGAAGGCGCCCGGAGGAAGAAGGGAGTTGGGAGTGCGCGAGAAAGAGATAAAGAAGAGAAGAAAGAAATAGAAAAATAGGTTTAAGGGTAAGTTATTTTCTTACATGGGTAGTATTTTAATGGGGTGTATAGAGAAATAAATGGGGTGTAAATAGAATTTCTCAGCAACTTCAATTTTTTTTTTAAGGTCTATGTTAGATTCCAAAAAAATACGAGGGAAAATAGAAAAAAAAAACAAAATAGAAGTAAAGAACAAACAAAGGAAAATAAAATAGAATTAATTGCATCATATTATTACGTGAAGCACCAATAGAGCTTGCTCTTATTTAGGTGATCCAAGTCAAATAATAGGGTTCACCACTTCTTTGTTCAACATCCAAAATTTCACCATTATGGACATGGTCAAGTTGGAACCAAACTAAGATATCACTTGTAATACAAAATTCATATTTGTTATAAAAAAATGCAAAATTGATTTTAAAATATTTATTAATAATTAGGAATAAAGATGGAATAGAAATCATATAATCGTATTAATACTAATAGGAAAAAATCTCTTTAGAAAGGAATTTCTGAGGAAGATAAGTAATATGAAAATTTTTAATATATAACTAAGGATATTTTATACGGATATATCAAGTTTATCTAAAATATAGTTAATATTGATGGATATTAAAAAAAAAAAAAAAAATCGATTAGTAGTAATTTGTTCCAAAGTTCATTGAAAATATTTGAAAAAAAAAAAAGAGGATAAAATAAACAAGAATAACCTATTAAGCATCACTTATTCTTTGAAGAATATCTTAAACTATTCTAATATATTGCCACCTTGTTAATTTAAAATTAAAAATTAATTTTATTAAAAAGTATTTAGTACGTTTTAAATAAAAATACAGATCTTTGCAAGATTCAGTTTTTAAAATTTTATTACTTGCGGAACAATTTTTTTTTATTGTTCAAAGTAACTATAATTATATTAATAATTTAATTAAATTGAGGATTAATGACATAAGTGATTGTATCAACTTTTCAATTTTTTCCTATTTTTCGATCCAGATTTTATTTTTGTTCAATTAAGTGTTTGAGCTCTTCATTTTTATTCAATCAAGTGCTTCAGCTAATTATCCTGAAGCTAAATAACCAAAAATTGGATTCATATGACATTTCAACATTGTTATCCATTTCTCATTATGATTTTGTTATCTATTTGTTATAGAAAGAAAATAAATTGATAAAAATGGCTACCATGAAATTGAGATAAAAATAAATATATTACTTATTTTAAAATTAATTTTAATATTTAATGATTTTTTTAATTATTCAATATTCATATATAATTACTTTTTTCACATGACGTTAGAAAATAAGTAAAAATAATGAAAAATAAGTAAAAATAATGGAAGATAATTAAAAGTAGAGGCAATTTTATTAATTTCTTTTATATAACAAATAGAGTAGGAAAAAAAGATAATATTATTTATTTACCTAATAAAAAATCATTCAAGTAATTTAGTTATTTTTATATAATCCAATTTTTGTTGATTCAACATTTTTTTATAAGTTTCCTACTAGGGAAGCACTTTACTCAACAAAAATTAAAAGATAGTATTTATCACTAATTTATTTAAAAAATTATCTTAAATTCATCTTCAAAAAATTTTAAAATAAACTTTATTAAAAATATTCAATTTCTAAAATTATTTTCCTTGGACTTTGTTTGGAACCGGAAAATGTAAGAAAAAAAATAGAGAAGAAAATAAAGATAAAAAGTAAAAGGAAAGAAAATTTGGACGAAATTAAAACTTTTTTACAATTATTTTCCATGTATTTTTTTCCCCGTGTTTTTAAAATTAATGTTTACAGAGAACCACTAAAAAGATGTGTTCTTCGTGTTTGTTAAAACTGTTCTTAAAAACTATTTTCAAGAACAAGAACCAAACTGGGCTAGCATAGATTTTTTTTTTCTAACTTTTTAAAGTTTAACATATATAAAATATTATAAAATCAATTAAAGTTTAAAACACTATTTAGTTTTTAAGTTCTATTCAGAATATAGCCAAAAGAAACAAACGTCACCTCTGTGCCAACATTTTCACAATGGTTCTGGACTAATGGCTAGAAGACAATTTTCATAATTTTTCATTAGTTAGCATCAACCTTTGTTCATGGGGAACTCAGTTTGCCGATGATCTGGAAAGTGTACGTGGGTTTTTATTTTACATTTATTGCCGCCTTTGTATGAAATGTCTACCTCAGAAATACCAGAAACTCAAAAAGGAACAGAATAGGGAGCTTCTTTGAGCCGATGAACAGAATAGGGAGCTCCTTTCCCATTCTCAGAACCTTTGCTTTCTCTTTGCTGGCAGATGTTAAACAAATCAATGTCAAGAGTTTGAATGGTACTGATTCAGCAACAATGCTCCTTGAGTGGAAATTCAAGTCACTCAGGTTGAGATCGAAGAACTAGCTAGTCTAGTTTTGTATACTCGAGCAGCATGTGTGGTGATCTATAGATTTTCACCAGCGTCCAGTATAGAACTTCTTCGACTGCAAGCTCACCCTCTGCCCTTGCTGCATAAATATCCTCGCATATTGCAAGCAACCTGCATAAATGTCCCCCAACATGCCATCAATTTCAATGTCAAGTAGTTGAAAGAAAGTACAGTTGGGGCATTCTTAAGCCATTAAGAGTGTGAAAATTCATCACAAGCTAAGTAGGGATCTTCACTTCCGGACATGGAAGCATCTTGGAACTAATTTATGCATCTTATTTTCCCACCCTCAATGAATGGGAAGATCCACAATGAAAAAATTCTTACTTGAAGAAGATTTCATTCTGTTTAACATGGAAAATATCTCCTAAAAATTTGTATTTGTGAATGTTGCTGTTCCACTCTCAAAACTAGTAACATAAGAAAAGCACGAAGCAATCAACTAGACTCTGGAGAGAGTTCTGCTGAGCCAGAGAGCAACACGAACCGAGGTTCAGATATTAGGAATTATTCACCACATTACTGGCAGTCAGAGAAGCTAGTGACAAGCAGCAGTGAATCTTGCTTACCTGTCACAGGAGGGAAGATTCTCAGAGGGTATCCTCATTCTCAGGTCTGAACACTGCAGTCTGATGAAGCGACCAACAGCTAGCACAAAAGTAATGTACAGACCCCATATACTGAACTTGCTCAGTGTTTCACCAAGAATGCCCTCTGGAGGAATATGACAGGTTATCAGCAGAAAAGGAGGAAGAAAAAAAAGGCACAATATACCATCAATCTACATGGATGACTGCAAAATACAGACAGGAGTAAACATCAAATTATTCCTACAACTTACGAGCTGTTTCCTCAGATACTATGATAGCCGTGGGTCCAGTCAATTCACCACATCCTCTTACTGTGGATGCATCAATATCATGGAAAGACCACCACTTTGGATTCCCTTGATTTAGAACAAGATCCCCACTGACCAGATCTACCTGCATTTTATGTTCACCGTGTTTTGTTCAGTGCTCAATCAGAAACTATTAAGTCCATTACAGTCAAACTGAATATATAGAGCTGTACATATTTGAAGAAGAACTAAGATTGCTGGATTTATCATACCTCCTGTTCAAGAAATCGAACATCACCAGAGCCAGTGACCCGGAAGTATCTAGGATACACATTATATATTCTGAAACTATTGGCAGTACCATTTATCACTTTCATCACTTCAGATGGTTTTGGGAGATCCTGATCCTGTACAACGAGTTCATATTTCACAATTTCTTTTCCTTTCGGCCTATCCCTTACAAATTGCCAAGAAAAAATGATGTCCATACTCCACTTAAGAGATTGAACAAATCTAGACTGAACAACCTGGGGAACAAGCCAACCAGAGCTTGCATCAGCTTGGCAGCATATTAACTGAACATCATTTTCAGTGTATGCACTTAAATAACCTCGAGGATCCAGATTAACATGTACATCAAGCTCATCCCATGAGAGCTTTTCACATAGAGTGGTTTCAAACAAAGTCAGCCTTCCACCTACGGTCTTTATTTCAATTCGAATGCTGGCATCCCAATAGGGTTTGCAATGTTCGTATTACCACTGCTGTACATCTGTCCAAGAAAATATATATATATTTACAAGATTAAGATTTAAAATAATAATAAAAAAAAAAAGGATACTGATGAATGATACTAAAAAATGGCTCCAATGAAAATATGGTTTTGGTGTTTTCCATTAAACCAATCCATGGAACATACATATGTGAATGTAGCTAACGTGAATTTAGGAATTTTCTGGCATCGTATCACTAACTACCTTCACAATTCATGCTTTAGTTCCTCTCGTTTAAGATGGAAATGAAACTCAAACCAAGAAAGCTCACAATGGACTGTTATTCACACAACTCAAATATTTACAGATAACCAAGGGCATCAATAAATATGTCCTTTTCCTGCTCTTAATCCTGTATACTCTAATCAATGACCATATGCCACCAGGCACTTTCAGAACAGGAAATTTAGGAATTCAAAGAACTTGTTCAATGATTTTGATTAAGGAGTTTTCTCAGAAGGAGATTTTACTTGCTAAAGTATGTTGATACCTGAATAGTGTTTGTCACATATTTCCGGTAGGATTCAATTTCAGAAATAAACTCCCTAAGTTCAGTAAACTAGACTTTCCAGATTTGGTTCAAGACTCTCACCAGCATAGGAGCCCATATTACACATATCAATATGAAGAACAAGCATATTCCATTGCAGAATTTAGTCATTCCGGTTTGCTTCTGCCCTTGTTGGTGTTTAGCCCTATTTAAGTCAGCATCACATTTGACTAGAAACAAGCTTGCATGAATATCTTCCAACTGAGAAGAAAGCTTGTGTCAGATCTTAAAACGTTCATGTTAAAACTAACAGGTATACAAGAAAACAAAAAAAATAAAGGAAAGAAAATACATACATACACACACATATCATGAGGCAAAACTAGCTACTTAATTTATTGATTGTGTAATGTGTAAACCAATTGATTATCTTTCTAGTAAAATATTTTACAGAAATAAGGAACACAAAGACTAGGCAATAGAAAATTGCCATTCAACTTGGTTTGATTTTCCATTTAGAAGGATAGAGAACATTATTTATTGCAGACACAAACAACACCTGCATATATCCATGTCCATAAATTTATAGATAGACATACAAACACAAATATACATTTATATGCACATATATACACATGTAGGCATATTCCATACATGACATCTACATATATCCATAGATAGATATAATATACAATCACAAAAATACATCAATATGCACATATATATGATAGGTCCCAGTCAGTAGCAAGAATTGTAAGGCAGAAAATAGTTCTCTTCGGGTGAGAACAAGACCACCAAGAACAGGAATAAAACTTGCATAATCCTTAATAATTCTTGGCTGCTTAAATAGCAGAACCACGTACACTTCAAACCGAAATAAAAGGAAAAACAAGTAGCCACAACTCTAACTGCAGCACCACTAAAACAGAGCATGCCCCTTTAACTGCAGCACCACTAAAACAGAGCATGCCCCTATACGTAAAACAGAATACAACTAACGGAAATAAAAATGACGGAAAACTCGCAACTTCTGCTGACCCATTTGCACCAGTCCATTCCTGCTTTTCACGTGCATGGAAATGGATCTTCACGTCCCCACTTATCCCAAGTATTTGGGATTTGGCTTATGGCCCCTCTCCGAACGACGTGGTCTAACAATATACACATGTAGGCATATTCCAAGAACCAAACTTATTAGCTACAGGAACAGATACAATCTGTCCAAGGTACCACATCATGATCCATAAAGTACACCAGAAAGTAAAAAAGAGGCTGCAACAAGAAGATGATTCCTTAGACATTTAGTCAACTCGAACATTATCTTTACTCTTCATTCTATTATGTGCATGAATGGTTGGAATTCAGGATTCAAATAACTGCTTTATCAAATTAGCTATTATGATAAAAATCCAACCAACGATAAGTGGGAAATACAATTATATACTAACAACAACAATCACAGCATTGAAGTAATATGAATAACAGTAGCATGAAGTTTGAGGCTAAAATGAGATAGTAGTAGCAGTTTAAATTTTAAATAAATCATATAAAAATATAGGATGAAAGCTGCAACTAGCTCACCTTCAACCAGTCATACATAGTCAAAGATGTTGTTGTGCAAGACCAGTCAAGTACACATCGTAATTCATAAAGGAAATGGCAGAGCCACGATGATTCGGAAACCCACATAATTAATTTGAGAAACACTACTTGTTAAAAATTGACGATACAAAGTGCTCTTATTGGGAATCCCAAATCGGATTTGTTTGGCCTGCAGCGCAAGAGGAAATCCTTTGTGAGATAAATGTGCGGGTGCTAGTTGTCGCCACATTGGTGTGAAGGCTCCATGCACCAGGCATACTTTGTGATTGAGAATGTGAAGAGGATAAGGGTGAAAACATAGAAGATGACTTTTCCCGTGGCAAATGTACAAAGGTATATAATACGATCAAGGACAATCAGAAAAAAGATAATCTGCAAGGAAACCACTCAAATCATTTCAGAAAATGTGCTTAAAAAGAATAGATTTATTAGAAATGATGTAGATCCAATAAACCAGCTTGATTGGCTGTTACAACTTGCCTTATCGAGAGTCACTCAAGGACACGAGATCTTGAGATTTGTTGCTTGTCAACGAAGTATTAGACACTTTGGAAAATAGTTCACAGTGATTGAGGACATGCTCCAATTCATATTTACACTAGAAAAGAGCTCATTGCGGACATACTTCAATGCTTCATGAAAACTAAATTGATGTATTGTGGTTCAATGCCAAGTGTTGTACAGAATTAACGGAACTGTCATTCTAATTGAAACCTTTACACGCAATGCAGCCTTTATAACAACAGATGGTGAAGATTTGAAATGGTTCCATTTAATTAAATTAACAGTAGTGGTGGAAACTTCTTTTATGTAAAATGGCCCCATGAGAAATTAGATGGATTTTGTTGAGAATCATAGAATATTCTCTAGATATTCTTTGGTTTATCTCCAACCTTTTGCGTACATTACCCTCCTTTCTTTTACACTTTATTTTGTTTCCTTTTTGTTCCATTCTTTTGTATATAAATAGGTGTCTCTATACTGTGTAATGTATTGAATGAATAAAGAAAAGCATTCTTTTCTTCTACCCTTTCACAGATTTGTAATATGTAAATCCACAATGGACATGCAACTCACTAAACTGAATTGAAACCCAAGCTATGAAAGATGTATTAAAAGGGAAAAAGACTCACCATCAAGATAAACACAAACTCTTTTGGGAATTGGTCTTCAAGTTGATATACTTCAAGAAACTCACTGTTATTTTTTATGACTGATTGGTAGAAAATAGCAACCAGAAAGAAAACTGCCAGATCTGCACAAAAGATGTAGGCATACAGATCAATTTCCCTTTTCCCTCCACCAATCACAGAGAGTATAGGATATGGGAATCTTGTTTCTTCAAAATTTCCATTAAGTTGGGCTTCTAGAATCTCATTTGCTACATCGGCTGCTGGAGTTAATGACTGGTACCTTTCCACAGGGATAAATTCTTTAGATGGGGAGGCATAAACCACCTCAAAAACAGCTAGAGCAATATTAGGGTTTTCTGGACTTCTTTCAATACTTTGTACACGAACCCTGCTCGCCAAGTGGAAATAATTTAGGTTCTTCTCCTTGCATCTCCTCTCACAGACAATGTTGAGCAACTTGTTTATTCCTGACTCAATCCTTTCTGGCTGAATCCCATCCTCAGGCCATAGGTTAACTTCCATAGATAGCTGTAAAAAATAAGGAGGACTTTCTGCTCCATGTGTCACTGATTTCCAATATCTATGAAGGCTTCTTATCATCAGTTTCATCGCATCTTTTATAGGTAAAATCAATTTCTGCAATCTGTTCCTAAAACTGCTATTCATTATGGTCTCCTTCTGGTGAAGATTTCTTCTCTTAAGAAAGCTGAATTCTGTAACTACTGCCCATTCACCCTCTTTGGCGATAATGGAGGTTTGTAAAAGAGTAAAGAAATATACCAAAAAGAGAGGCAAGTTGCTGATGACAAAGGATGATACTATTTTATGAGAAGGAAATCCTAATTCCTGAAGTAAGCTCAGATGGATGCTCAATCCGGAATGTTGGATGATGATCTGATATAAATACTGAAGCAAGATACACATCTCAGTGTAAATTAGCATAACAATCCAAAAAATAAAACTCGGGCCAGTAGTTACACAGAGAGCATATAAAAATAGAGCAGCAAGGTAAGAAACCTTAGAAAGCAAACTGAAAGTTCCATGGAACATCAAAATGAAACAGCAGTAACAAACAATATCATTATTTGATCGCATTTGTGCCCACATGTATCTGAAGATCATACCAAGTTGCAGGAATGCAGAATCCGGCATGGTACTCTCAGTACCAGAATATGTAGAAAATGTTCGATCAAAATGTTTGGAGCCCACATTCTGACTTTCTATCTTATCAGACATACCATCATCTGATAAGGGATCATTTGATTCTGGTTCCTCATGATCTATGTTTAAGAAACTTACAAGATTGTTAACTGCCAGATTACCTAGACACTGAACTTGAGAAACTCCATCACCAATCAGATGTACTGCTGAAATTATTGGGTTTTCCTTACCATGAGATTTTGCCTTATCTCTTTGATCCGAACACCAAAAATTCTGACTGGCAGTTTTCTCCTTGAGTTCAATGATTTCAGGAAGTGAATCCCCTGAATGCTTCCTGGACTCTACAGCTGCAGGACTTCCAGGTCTTACACTTTTTGGGGATTCGATCATATCAAAATGGAAAAAAGAATCAGTGCCTTCCTTCTTGAATTCATTTTCATCTTTGTTGGGGGAGTCATCCACCTTCTGTGAATCTAGAGAAGAATCCCTTCTCCTTCTAAGACCTTCATTCTTGGGAGAAGTGTTACCACAGCTTGAATTCGTGCTTATGCTCTGAAGCTGGATCTGTAGGTTGAGCATCTCTGACTTCATCTTTTCTACTTGCAGATTACGATGACGTTTCTGCTCTTCAGATTTACGGATAAGTAGCAACTGTGCAGTCTTCCAAGCAGCTCTTTTCTCCTGCTCACTTACTATGGCACCAATTTGCTCTACTTCCAGATATTTTGACACATAATCAAACTCTTGGGATGAAAACATATACGACTGCAGTGATACCAACATAAATATGATAATCTCAACAAGTGCTGATCTTGATGTAATGCGAAACCCATAATCAAATTTATAAAATCCAATCACCTCACTTATGTAGTCTATCATTGCACATTTCTCTTTACTGAAATCCCTCACAAAGGGAGATTGATAGGCAAGAGAGAGAATAATTAGAGCAAAATTGTACATCCGCAAGAACTTGAAGATTTTATTCTTCTTCTTTAGTATCTCAAGCCTCATCCGAAAGAAACCCATAGCAAAGCCAAGGTAGCCAAGGTAGAATGTCATACTCAAGGGTTCCGTAATCAAAATCAAAGCAGAAGCGAGATCTAGTAAGTGACAGTAACTATAAAGCCTCAAGTAGTCAATGAATGTCCACATGTTTTTGTCTCAAACGAGAGATCACTAAGTACTGATGCCTTCACAAATCGGGACATAATTTCTTGATATGTGTGTGCCTTTGAAAGAGTAGACAAACGATCAGCACGGAGTTTGAAACATGCAAGCATGAAAACCATATAATAGCTAATCAGCATACGGGGATCATCAACAACAATTCCTGTAGAAAAGCAACATGGCAGCTGAAGTAAACATTTGTTCTGCTCCTGATAAAACAAAATTTGATCCTGAAACCATTGGGTTTGAAATGGTTCAATTTCCAAGTTTCACATATCTGACTTATATAAATGTCCAAACTAACATGCAGCAATTTTCTCAAAGCTAAGAGGTAAACGATCGCCTGATGACAGGCTCTGACTGAATTTTAAAAATAAAAATTTTAAATTTTAAAATAAAGAATAAAAAATAAACTAATATTCCATCCTCGATATAAGGAAGATCTATAATCATGCATAAAATAAGAGTTCAAACTGGATAATGATGCAGAATCCAGAACCAGTCTGTTAATAAGACATTAAGAAACCGTGCATATTAGGCTCCAATTTAGCCATCATCTGAGAAATATACCTAGCCAACATTTTTTACAGTAGTCAAAATAAAGATCAGAGCTTCTCCAACAGTCATGGCAAAGCACTTTTTTCTCCATGGGGGCATATTGCTTCCAAGGTGTCAGATTCAACCAAATGGCCAAGTACTCCAGAGTGACCACAGAAGCAAATGAAATTACAAATATAGGCCACAGTTTTCGTATGATTTGCCGATGTAAAAGAACACAAGCAGCAACTGATGCAATATAAAGCAAAGAGATTACATTCAACACTAAAGCTGGCAGAAGTAATGCAATCATGTTCGGCCAAAGAGAGTGAACATATTCTCTATCCCATGCTTCATATATTGTTTTTTCAGGGCAGTTTTCTGCATGTCAAGTCTCTCCTTTCTAAAGACAAGAATCCGCTTCTTATTCCATTTATCACCCTCCTTAGAACTTTTCCAAGTAAAATTACATGAACTATTTCTACGGTTACTGCCTTCTGAGCCTCCTGCTTCAGAAGGCATTGGATCAATACACTGAGATATGCCAGAGCTAAAAGATGGCAATGAGCTGCTCCTTCCTTTTTCTTTTTTCCCTAGAAGAGTAGTATCTCTAAATGGCTTACTTTCCTTGATACAAGAGAGAACATCATTCGGTTCTTCTGCAGAGCCAAACAGAGCAAAAGGCTCCTCCCATTCACCTCTAACTCCAAAACCAGGCAAATTTTCCAACCAATGAAAGACATTGTATTGAAGCACACATGCAATAATAACCAAAACTTTTCCCCTCAAGCCTGACTCCAAACCTGAGAAACCCCGACTAAACAGCCTCAAACCCAGAAAAAGTGACAAATAAGAGCGCTTTTGACCAGGGAACATGCCTGCATGGCCTCCCCACATCTGGAAAAGATAATCAACCAAAGCAAGGAGTCCAGAATATACTAGAAACAATTTTGAAGGAACCCGAGAACATTTTGGCAAAATTGAGAAAACGACCAGGCCTAGAAGATACAAAAAACCAAAAGCACCTATCGGGGAAAGAGATGCGTACAATAATGCAAGAAATAGTATCTTCTCACTGTGCCAGATCAAAAGGCGTTTAACAAATGCAAAAGCTCCAAGTTCTAAAGCATCATGATTCTCCAATCTCAAGTCCTTGCTATTTCTCCTCTCATAACTGTATAGTTGCATTACAATCAAAACAGCTAGAGATTCCCAAGTGTTTTTCAAGATCGAAGCTTTCTGATTATAGCCAAAGGCAATATAAAGATCTACTGTTGTAGACACCCATGTCTCAAAGCTGAGGAAGACACTTAAGCAATAAATGAACATAAATACTGCAACTGCATATACTTTCAGAGGAAACCAAAGCCGTCGCTTTGTCTTCTCCACAAGCTGTCTACCACTCATCCACAGTAGAAGGAACAAAAGGTAACCAAATGAAGTATAATTAGGTTTTACTAGGTACACTGTGAGAAGAATCGTCAGAAATGCAATATAGGTTCCACATGATCGATATGCAGAAAGAAACTTCCTTCCCATGGCATTCAGATACAATGCTATTCTTCTTTCTGAAAGATCAAAAAAAAGTAATTAATGACTTTATAATAAAATTTGGTGCATCGTCATGTTTAACACAATAAGGTACCAACCCACCATCCTCTGATACCACTTCACACACAAAAGAAAAATCGAAATAGTAAACACTGAAGAATGAAGGGTGGATCAAAGCAAGGAGTTACCATGGCTCCATGGTATACAATGGTATAGTAATGTAAATATGTAGATAGATAGACTTATAAACCAATTAGGAAACTTTATATTCTTTCCTATTGGATTTAGGATTATCATGTATATAAATATGTAGCCTATTATCAATGAATTCCATAATTTTTCCTCCATTCATCTCTGATTACAAGATATAAGCCTAGAGCTTGAATTTGTCCCAAAAGGCCAATTTTTTGGAGGATTTTCGGAAAAACCCTAGGGGTTGTAGGGTTGATCTTTTGAAACATTACTTTAGGGTGGTCTGTGGTTGACACAACCACCATAGGGAGGAGCGCCACCACCAAATCAGCCCATTCCCAGATTCCGGTGACTGGAGGAAGAACGTGTGAGCCTCACGCGCCACCGCAAACTTTCTAGGCAAATTCACAAGCGCAGCTCATGTGAGCAGGTGGGTGACTGACTTCGACTCCGACCACTTCTTCGAGGTTTGTCTTGGTCTGTAGACTCCATTTATGTGGTTTGTGGTGCCAAAATCCATTCAAGTGTGGAGTTTTTAGAAGAAAAGTGGTGTGGCCCTGCCCTTCCCTTCGCGAAAACCTATTTTTCTGGTGTGTTTTCTATCTTCAAAGACTTGTTTGAGCGAAATCTTACTTACCTTCAAGTGCTACTATGGCCAACAAAAAGACCGTGGTGATGTCAAAAGTTGTCCTGGTAATGTCTAAAATTACAGACTGCAAACTCAATGACCATAATTACTCAGATTGGAGAAAAACAGTCTCTCTCTCTCTCTCTCTCTCTCTCTCTTGCCATTTCAAGTCTTCCCTAAGTTCTGCTCAATTGGATACACCAGATAAGTTAGAAGAAAAAAACTCTCTTATGTGCGAGACATTTGCTCATCAAAATAAAGATGGAACAAACTTAATAACCATTCTCAAACTGGCATGAAAGTTGCATATTCTAGCAATCTGTTACACAGGCAAATTGAAATCAAATTTTGAACCAAGTAAAATGTAAATATAACTAAAAGAAGATCAAAAAGCATGCAGCATTTGTTTTGAGTTTTAGATTTATACCATGAAGAGTTATTGTGTAGACTCTCTAGATATTAAAGAGTATAAACCGATAGTGAGCAGATTTTATTCAATCCAGCTTTGAGGACACTAAACGGGAGTGGCGAGGCGGGGGTGCATGCTGCACACAATTGCTGAAAATGAGAAAAGCACTTCAAACCCCCTTATTATGAATATAGCACAAAACATACAGAACTGCTATCTTCAAGAAATCCCCATAACTAGCGCCCCTCAGGAGTCCTGCATGAATTCATAAGATGTGAAAATAAATTGACTGTTAAACAAGGTATACCTTATTAACTTGACAAAAATTGCATCTACAACTTTATAAAAATTTCAGGAGAAAAATTATACAAATAGTTAATAGAATATTTTACCTAACTGTGAAGAATTTCCTAGTCAATGAGCCTTGCTTTTGTTCTATAATGCTTTGGAAATCAAGTTGAGTTGAAGAATGTACAAAAGCGCAAAATGCCCCTCACATAGAACAATCAGAGCCTGGCGTATCTTCCTACTTATGGTGTGACTCAACAAATGGATCATAAAGAAAATCACTGAGGCATGAAAGAGAAATCAGCACCAGTTGATACATTACTAAGTTACTCTACATTGAAATAACTAATACATAATTTAGTGACACCATATCTAATGGCATCTGAAAAGAAAAAAGATGGATGCCTTCCAGGAGCATATGAATTAAAAGTTTAAAGCCTTATTGAGTGAATGCATAAATAAATAGAAAATTTAGAAAGAAGAAGGTGAGGACTGAACATACTATATACAGCATGGATGAAGCCAGGTTTTGTGGCGATAAGAAAACTCAGCGCCAGCACTATAGCACGAGAGCTTTTGCGCAGTCCCCATGCTATTGTGGCTACAATTAATACTTTTGTCTCTTCTTTTTCTGAAACTGAAAAACATAATGAAATTCAAGGAGACACAATCACAAAAATATGGATATAAGCAGAGGCTGAAACTTTTTAAGGATAAATAACAGAAACAAAGAAATAGGAAAATAAGCAAACAAAAGGATCGTGAAAATCATTTCCACTGTTTATGCTTTGATTAAGTTTATGTCAAATTATAAAAATGCTACTTAGAAGGAAGCAAATAAGCTTTAACTGTTGTTGGGGCACTTCCAAAGTAAGAGTTTAGCTGTATATGACACTTGCATGTATGTAACTGTTGAATATTTGGCAAATTATTCAGTGTAATGTTCTGTGATGTTTCAAGTTCCTAGCAAGAAAAAAAGGGGCCATTATTTCCCATGCTTAGACAAAGAATCATTAGAAGGAATTCAATCAACCTTGATGGTGAAGAAAAGATGATTTCCAAGTTTGGGTGATCTTCACCTATTTGATAGTCTTGTGGACCTCATCCTCATCAGGAGACTGGTGGCTTTCCTTTGTCAATTTATTGACAGACATTGTTGTACAGGTTACATAAGAGTATAAAGTAATGTTCAACCTTCTAAGAATAAATAACTGAAATGAGAGTTGGAAGAAAAAAGCACAGGAAAATTTGTCAAAAATCATCTTCATTGTTTAGCTTTAGTAAATGTATACCAAATAAGAAAAATACTACTTGGAAGGAAGCAAATAAAAGATTCCACTGCTATTGGGGCTTTTCAAAGCTAGTGTTCTAGCTTATATGTGACAGTAAGAAAGACATATCTAATAATTGAATATTTGGTAGAATTATTCAATATTATATTATTCTGAAGCTATTCAAGTTAATATCGAGGAAAAACCTACTCTCAGAGGGAGTCATTGAAGGACTTCATAAGAACCCTAATGGTAAGGGAAATGAGATTGGATTCGAAGTTACAAGTATCCTGACAAATTGCTGCTCTTGTGGACATCTTCCTCGTAGGAAGACCAGTGGCTCCCTTACAGCATATATGCAGACTTTTGACCTATGATGTCTTGACTTTTTTTATAAGTTTTTGGTTGACCCTTAGATGGTGCTCTTTCTTTAATTCTGTTTCCTTCAGTCATTGCCTTTTGCGCTATTTTGAGCTCCCAGTTTCTAGTTCCTGTGTAAGTGGCTCCTCCCATCTGGTGCTTCCTTTGATATATGTGAAGAGAAAGATAACACTTTGATTTCCATTGATTAACAAAGTGAGGGAACATACATATTTATACTCTAAGTGTTAGAGAAAAGAAAGGAAACAAAATTAGAGTCTAATTAGGAGACTAAAGAGAAAAGGAAAGAAGGAAAAGATTCCTAAATGGATTAGGAAACTAATCCTTAACACTCCCCCTCAAGTTGGAGCATATAGATCAAATGGGTTACGCATGTACTTAATCCTAATGCATCAAGCTTATTAGACATGTTGCTTAATCTAATGGGTAGATCTGGGGTCGTTGGAAAATTCGTCGGAATTGACTACACGGCGAGTTGATGTGACCAGAGTGAGACACGACCATAAGATGTGTCACCAAAATTATTTGCCGCGGCAAGTTGATGTGACGAAAGAGGGCACGCAAATGGCGTTGGAAAAAGTATTTGTCGAAAAAGTCTGTTGAAAAAAGGTCCGACAGAGAAGGTCCGTCGGAGAAGGTTCGCAGGAGAAAGTCCACCAGAAAAGTGGTGTTCCCTTACTTTGTTAATCAATGAAAATCAAAGAGTTATTTTCTCTTCATATGGTATCAGAGCAAAGAAAGGAAACAAAATTAGAGTCTAATTAGGAGACTAAAAAGAAAAGGAAAAAAGGAAAAGATTCCTAAATGGATTAGGAAACTAATCCTTAACAATATAGATCTCTTTTACGTACAAGCGAATAAGTACCCAAGGTGCCAACTTATGTTAACAACGTATGACATATCTATTTGGTCATCGAGATATTAATCTGAGGGCATAAGCATGATCTCAGAATATTAATGTGGCTTTAGGCATAACCAATGATTCAATATCACATATCAAGCAAGGTCAATAACCTATCTTCCCAGGACAAAGTGGCAAGTATTCAAGATTCAGAGTATTACAGTAACTTACACTCGTTGTTACTAACCTTCGAGAAGTACAATTGTTGCTGCAGTTGTCCGTCTCTATCGGACAAGTAAAGGAGAACGAGTTGCTCACAAAGATTACTCAAAGCAATTAGAATTGAGACAAAATTGTGCTAGTAGGTAAAACCACGGAGTAGGGTAATGCCTTAAGCCAATAGTTTCCCAATCTCCATCCTACGAGCATATGCTAAAATATCTCACCAAGAGAATTCAACCATAATTATGAGCGAAGCACAAAAGGATCTACTTGAGAGCCGAGGGAATGCAACAAAGATTGCCTTCCACGTTTCTTATTCGGGAATGCGAATGCCACATTAAATATATATATGTGCTGGCTGCCCACAAGAATGAAAACAAAAACCAATCCATTCAAGTAGATTAGCGAGGTGAAACCACAGAGGGAAGGCATACAGGAGATGTAACCAGCATGTCTGAGTAATCGAAGCGCACGAGGCTTGCAAAATGGAAACTCCCGAAATGAAAGAGCAAGCGAGGAGATGCATCACCGAAAGCTTTAAGTAAAATGTATAATCTCAATTGTGTCGATACATGTCGAAAAAGAAAATAACGAGAAAACTCCATCTAATATTATAAGTAATTTTTTATCGACAACAAAACATCTTATATTATAAGTAATAAACATTACTAAGAGGATAAAATCCATCCAAATTGGAAATCATGTGTACTTAATAATATGGGTTGGACAAGAATCTATTTGTAAAGGAAATCTTAAAAAAGGACAAAGCCTACCGGAAAACCGTAAGTGAAAAAGTTGACACAAAAGGTCAGAAAAACTGCTCCCTTGATGAACTTTGTTGGCATGTCGTACCCCAGGATCTAGAAAGATATAGTAGAAAAGAAAAGAAAAGTGTTATTAGTTTCTTTGGAGAGGAGAGAGGGTTAAAAAGGCTTGGTTAGAAGCCGACACAAAAGATAAAAATCACAGAACATCTTAGAAACAAAATGCCTCCAAAAAAATTCTTGTTACTAGACAATAGTTACATGCATGCGGGCGGGAATGTACACAGGAATAAAGGAGTGGGGGAGGGAGAGCGGAAGAAGAAAAGAGATGGAGAAGAAAAGCACATGCTACTTAGAGATTAAACTATTGGTTACAACAAGTAAATGGGATGAAAGTTTTAAAATCTGAAAGCAAATACAGCCTCACATAGTCAATGCAGCATGTATATGATTGATACAATTCTTGACTCCTCAACCTAACAGTCTTAGCTAAGACTACTTGGGTCAATTTTCATAATGCATCTCATTGTTCAACTCCACATTGCCCACTTTGTGCTTGTTAAATCTTAAAGAAATGCTTAATTTTCCATTACCTTGACTCACACCATTTTATGTTCTTCCCTAATCTTGCATAATTTCCAACCTTCTCATTCAACTCCTCATAGGCAACTCCTTGATCTCTAGGAGGGCCAAAGTATCTCAACCAACTTCTGATCCTTTGTCCCTAATTAGGCTTGCCTCTAAGGTATGAATTTATTTGTGTTAATGGCTCATTTGCACTTTGCTAATTTCCACTTTGTGATATCCAATCAAAAGAAATGGTTTATAGTTGTGCATGTACTATACTGTTACAATTGAGCTTATATATGCATTTAACTTATGCATGTAGTATACTGTTGCAATTGAACTTATATATGCAATTAAAAGTTTTCAACATTGTTGAATAACGTAGAAGGAATGTCCTCTCATAGTCCCTTCCATGTTTGTATAATTTCCTTGTCTGAGTTTTCTTTCCTTACATGCATTCCTTCTTGCTACTTTTTAGTTTATACTCTCTCATATATATATATACATAGGAGCCTGTATCAGTTATATACATCCATTCAATAAGAAAAGCATTCTTTTTCTTCTCTCATTCACAAATATTAAGTTTCGAGAGCATTGCTTCTAACATTGTGAACAACTTAATAAAAATTTCCTGCTCCAACACACATGATATGTTACATTTCTTAAAATTTGAGCCTTGCTTGTAACTTATTTTGCCTTTTGATGGCTCATATATGTCCCACTTATTTTAGCCCTAAATTGTTCATCTAATCTTGGAAAATCAATAAGAAGCTTCTGGCATAAAGAATATGAAGATTTAACTTCATGGACCGAGCCTAGACAACCTACTATAGTCTTGCCTTAGTTTGAAACATACAATGACTCATATTTTAGACAGATGAAGGAATGTGCATTAAAATTAGACAAAGCAAAACACTCCAGCCCTCAACTAGACCCCACCCACTCTACAAAATCAAACAAGGTAATAGGGAGTGCTTCCCTTATGAACATGCTAACTCAAGAAAGAGATTACAAATAATAAGTTTTAATTATTGACAATTACATCCCTTATCTTCATAAGCCCTTTGATTTCATTCCTCCAAAGGAGTCCAAATGTTTCCCATTTTCCTTTTCTTCCCAACGGAACCCTCACTAGAAAAGGAATCACCCGGTACTTTATGCTGAATAAGGAAAGCAATAGTTGCCATAGAGATGTACTTTAGGTAATAAAGGAAACTAAATGATTAATAGACTTTTCGTCCTGCTTACACAGATCTATCCACCAAGGGTTACCCTTTCTTCTAGATATTTTTGGAAGTTAACACTCTTCCCGAACTAGTTTCTCATGCAAAAAAAGCTAACTTCAGATGGTACCCATGGATTGCACATAATTTCTTTAGGAAGACGATCACCCTCCCCACAACTAAAACCTCATAGAAAGACTAGAAAAAAAAATACAAAAAAACAAACCCTTCTTATAGTCTTTCTAAAACAAACTGTCACTGTCACCCATTTTGACTAAATACCCTCTCAACCTGAAAAGAAAAGTGTTTATGATGTCCAACTCATTATTAAAGTGCCTAGTGAAGTGCAAGGTCCAATGTCTTATCCCTCCTATGTCATCCCAAAATCACGCCACTTTAGCCTCCTTAGAGACCACGAAGCATAAAGAAGGAAGACAAGCACAAGGGGCTCCTCCACCATTTGTCCAACTAAAACTTTACCTTCCTACCATTTCCCACTTGAAAGTAGGTTTTACCCAAGAGAGATATCCCATACCTTTGTGTAAGCTCACCAAACATCGGGCTCATACGGTCATGCTCGCCTCCCAGCTTCTGAGCATGCCAACCTACTCCTTCCCATGCGCATGATAATTTGTTTCTAAAAGATATTCCCACCTGAGACATATCTCCTACACCACTTACCAAGAAAGGCCCCATTCAAGTGAGGGACAGAGACAGAGACAGAGAGAGGGACTCCTCCAAATCTTTTGTAATCTCAATCTAACATTTTTTTTGTAGGCTCAATTGTTAAACAACCAACTCTCCTAAAATCTTGAGCTTATAGGATTTGAGTTCAATATGAATATCACACTCTTTAACATCCTCCCTCACGTGCGACCCCATACCCGCATTTGGAGAGTCAAACAAACCAAACAGAGTCCTTCATGGACTTTCAAATAAACAAATGGGGATTTAAATTACATAGAGGTGACTCGAACCCATGACCTCCTGCCAAACCAAGCTTTGATACCATGTTAAATGACCAACTCTTCTAAAAGCTCGAGCTTGTAGGATTTTGGTTCAATATGATTATCACGCTCTTTAACATCAATAAAATACTTCTAATCAAAGTAAGCCTTCCTCCTTTAGAAATGTATTGTCTTTGCCACAACGATTCACATTGATAAGAAGGCCCAATTGACATGGTTGTATGCCTTTCACTATGTCCAACTTGCAAATGACACTATTAGAGCCAGTCTTGAAGCTTAAATCAATTCCTTCATTCACTACAAGGAACATATCTAAAATCTATCTCCCTTCTACAATGATTCATAGTGATGAGAACTGATATCACATTCAATAAATTTACTGAGTTCTTCCATAAGAGTTCAAATATTTTTCCCCCTTCAATAATTTTGAATCTACAAACACGGTGCAGTATCTGGAAAGATCCTGCCCATGTCTGTGAGTAACTTCATTATGAAAGTCAACCAAACAAGAAATTAATCACTAAGAGTTTCTATTATACAATTTCTCCATGACTGTTACTTTTATTAGAACGTGATATGAGTGGAACAAAATCCTAACAGTTTATTGTGTAGAAAATTAGTAACTCAACATAGTATCAAATCCCTGGTTAACTAGAGATCTCACATTCAAGTCCTCCTCCTATCTATTTTTCTGCCTATTTATGCATGATCACAAACCTATTAGTTTTTCTTTGTGAGGGTATTAAGAATATATACATATATATATATATATTACAGGCCCATACCCTAGCGGCTTAAGTTTTTAGGGAAGCTAAAAACTGAAAACAAGTTTCATAAATATGGGACAAGAGATATTTGGAGAAATGGGTCGTCATAATTGCCAGAACAACCAGCCAAACAGAGCACTCCGATGATGTTTTCATGAGTTGTACCACTCACTTCAATCTACAACCATATAGTGCCTATTTTGTAACTTTATTCACACTTAAATTTCTTATTCAGACTATACTGATAGAGTAATGCTGCATACTTCACAAGAGAGGATTCTTGAGGCGATAAGAGATATGTAATGTCAAAACATAACCCACCAGTACCTTGATTGGCGAATAAAAAATGAATGCTTTGAAAGGAAAGAAGTTGCTCAGTCAGACTGTTTTCTGTTGAGGACATTATGAAACCCATTTCCATAAGATCACATCTAACCCAGGTTAGCTGTAACAAAAAGTAAAATAAAAATATATAAGAGATACCAGAACCAAAAAAATGTATTACAAAATGAATTTATCCTCCTTTCTTGGAACAAAAACTAAGGCATAGCAATTTTTATTTCATATTTATGATGTCTGAATGGTAGAAAATTTTTACTCAGCAAGTTGCAGAGAGGACTCAAAGCATTTTGATTATGGCCAACTGCATTTGCAACATGAGCCTGGATTTTCATTTTTTGAGCCACAATTTAGATGTGCTGGAAATCAAAATGGTATCATGTATCTGTTTATAAATTCCAATTATTGGCAACAAAGAGACATTTACTTTTATTAGAAACAACCATTTTCATCATTTTGAAATGGAAAATAAAAGAAAGATGAAACAAAACAATGTGGCACTGAATTGATTGAAAACAAAGAATGTACAGCTAATATTAACAGCATACATTTTACAAGTAAAGAAAAATGAACTAAGAACTGCCAAAAGGGCTGCATCCTATCTAGATAGGGTGTATGCCAGCAGCACCCAAATGAAAAGGAAAAGAGAATAAAACCAAACACACATCAGCCAGGAAAAACATAAGAAAGAGAACAATGGACTGCAAATGAAAGTCAGCACCTAACTCCCTAGAGAAATAAGCTCTTTTAATAGAGTAGCCTTTATCTAAGGAGTTCTTGTGATGGATCTGTATTTTTGGGCACCACAGTTTGTCTAAAGGAAAATAAATTTTCAATTGTCATACACCTATTCTACCAATGCTAAAAGCAGAGAGATTGAAACTTGTGAGTGTCCTGGTGTATTGGCAATTCCTAGTTAAAATTCTCATTGTGTTTCCCCTTGCTCAGTTGACTCTTGTCGTTTCCTTAGTATTGGACCTATACCTTGTGTAGTTGGGAAGTGTTGATTCATTTGTACGAATTGCCTGTACTACTTTGATTGGAAAGTGTTGGTGCATCCTTTCTTGCTTATGCTTTCGCTTGTTTGTTGATAGGATTAAAAAGGAAGATTAACAAAATCAGAAAAATCATAGGAGTAATTAGCATTTGTAAGGTACCATCTCAAATTGATTTACAAACACCTATACATGATAATTGAAGTTATTTTGTGTTAACTTTAAAGATAACTAAGGTGATCAAATCATTTTACTTCTCTCTCAACAAGTTTTTTTTTTTTTTTTTGATAACCATAGATGTCCGGGCCTACTTCCATGCACCTCAAATAATCCCATAAGGCCCTAAAGTTAATAGTCAGATAAAACCTCTAGTGGCCCTAAAGGGACTCAAACCATTGACCATTGGGTAACTCCACCCCAATGCGTTACACCAACTGAGCTAACAAGAAATTTTTTGGTATCCTATGTTTTAATAACTTTAAAAGCTACAAAACGGTTTAGATTGGTCCCCTATTTCTACACAAAGTGCTGAATGGTTGGTTAAACCCTTTCTAGAAGAGGGGTTGGGTTGTGCAATTTTCCAATTGAATAGGGATAAGGCCTTGGGTCCGGACGATTTTACAATAGCTTTGTATCAAGACTGTTGGGATGTGATCAAAGAGGATTTAATGAAGTTCTTTCAAGAGTTCCATAGCAGAGGGATAGTAAACCAAAGTACTAATGTCACTTTCATTGCTTTGGTCCCAAAGAGGAGTCAAACCTCCAAGATTTCAGATTTTAGACCTATTAGCTTGATTACAAGTTTGCCTTATAAGATAATAATAGCGAGGGGACTTATGTCGGGGAAATTGCGTAAAGTCATCCATGAGACTATTTCCAATTCTCAAGGGGCTTTTGTCGAAAGGAGACAAATATTGGACACCGTATTAATAGCCAATGAAGTGGTAGATGAGAAGAGGAGATTGTGGGATGAAGGGATCGTGTTCAAAATTGACTTTGAAAAGGCTTATGATCATGTGGATTGGGATTTTTTGGAGCATGTTTTAGAGAGGAAGGGTTTTAGCTCAAAATGGAGATCTTGGATGAGAGTATGCCTCTCCTCTACAAGTTTGGCAATTCTTGTTAATGGAAATACCAAAGGTTGGGTCAAAACGTCTAGAGACTTGAGGCAAGGAGACCCTCTATCTCCCTTTCTTTTTACTTTAATGGTTGATGTTTTGAGTAGATTGATGTTCAGGGCAGAGGAGAAAGGATGATTGAGGGCTTTTTGGTTGGAAGAAATAAGACCAGGGTGTCAATCCTACACTTTGTAGATGACACCATTTTCTTTTCCAAAGCCCTTTGTGGAATATGGCAGATCTCAGACTAATGCGGTTTTAGACAGAGTTCCAGGTTTGAAAGTAAACTTAGAGAAAAGCTTCCTTTTGAGTATTAATATTGTTATAGTATTGTGGAATTAGTAACTAGTTGAGAAAAGGAAACATGTATTCATGTAGAGTTAGGAAACTTCATATTCTTTCCTATTTGGTTTAGGATTGTCTTGTACATAAATAGGTTGTTTGTGATCAATGAAAAATAGAATTCTTCCTTCAATTATCTTGGACATCATCGGAACCACTTCCGGCACTAAAGCAAGCTTTTGATCATCCGACACTACAACAGACTTTTTCTCGGCTGTATCACTCATTAGAACAACAAAGAGAGCACCCCAGAGACAAGAAACAAAAAATTCCTAAAAGAAACCTTAGGTCCGTAGTAAATTTTCACTTAAAACACCAAAAATAGTTGGAGTTTGGCACCCTGAGCCTAGATGGTTGGACTCCGGGCGAGACGCACCCTCACGTAGTTATTTGGGGCGGCCGAATCAGCCATGCACCCCCACACACGACGCTTGTGAAACAAGGTTGGTGAGCAACACGCGTTGTGTTTTCGACCACCGGACTTGGTGGCGGTGGTCGTCGGTGGCCGGCGCTCCTTCTCAGGTGGGCGGTGTCACCTCACGCGCCCTTAAAGTTGGTGTTTCAAAGAAACACCCCACGCCTCTTCTTTGTTTTTTTGAAAATTCTCTAAAAAATTTGCCTTTTCTAAGGCAAATTCAAAACCAGGCTCTGATATATGGACTTAATTATTTGGACTGGAGTAAACAATTCGCCACTATGTAAGGAGCATTCGTATGGCTGCTCATCTCACTAAGGACCCACCAACGGATGATTCAAAAAAACAGTGGATGGAGGAAGATACTCGTCTTTATCTACAGATTCGTAATTCCATTGACAATGAGGTAATCGGTTTAATTAATCACTGTAAATTTGTTAAAGAATTAATGGATTGCTTGGAGTTTCTGTATTCTAGAAAAGGGAACATCTCACGAATATTTGAGGTATGCAAGGCTTCATCGACCTGAAAAATAAGACAAGTCTCTTACTGCCCACTTCATAGAATTCAAGAAAACTTAGGAGGAGTTGAATATGTGGCTACCCTTTAGTGCTAATATCATAGTCCAGCAAACTTAGAGAGAACAGATGGCGATTATGAGTTTTCTAGCTAGTCTTTCTTGAATTTGACTCTGATGAATCTTAGATTCTCGAGTCCTAAGGATTTCCTCGGCTTGAGGAGACTTCGGTAGATTATTACATATAGAGATCTCCCGTCTATTCGGATAAGTAATGCATTAGTCGGTAAAATAGTAGCCATGAGCCGGTGAAGCGGCGAGCCAAGACGGTGAGATGGCTCTGCCAGGCCTCGGGTCGATCCTAAGGGGAGTGGTATGTTATTATTGTCATAAGTCAAGACATACATGTCAGGAGTGTAGGAAGCTGCTAAATTGGAACCGAAGATTTCAATATGCTCATGTTGCGTCTGCTAGTAATACTTTAGAACAGTCAGTTGTGCTTTCTGCATATGAGTATGCCAAGTTATTGAAGTCTGCTTCTACTCCCACCACTGCACTTGACAAGTCAGGTAAACTTAACACATGTCTTATGTCCTTTTCCTCCAACTGGATCATTGACTCTGGAGCCATAGACCACATGATAGGTAATTCTAGTTTATTCACCACATTTCAGTTACACCCCTCTACTTCTACTATCACCCTAGCCAATGGGTCTAAATCATGTGTTCTTAGGTCGGGCACAATTAATGCTACTCCTCTCATCCCTTTGACCTCTGTTCAAAGTTTACCACATTTTTCCTTTGATTTAATTTCTATGAGTAAACTTACTCGAACACTTAATTGTTGTATTTCATTCTTTCCTGGTTATTATCAGTTTCAAGATCTTTTGGCAAAGCAGGTTTAGTAGAGGACAAGAGTTTTGGGGCCTCTACATTATTGATCCAAAGTTGCCAAAGCCTATTGCATGTTCTGGTATTGCCAACCCACACGAAATTCATTGTCGCTTAGGTCATCTGTCTTTCTCTGTTGAATAAATTATTCCTCAATTTTCTAGTCAGGAAAAAGTGAAAAAAAAAACCATCCTAGTGTTATGCCGATACTCCCGATTTAATACGGAACTTTTTTGTCTAAGAAAGCCTCTGCCAGTTTACTCTATATACAAATTAGCTCGTATCGTAGCTTCAAATAGTAAAATGGTCAAACGGTATTAAATTGACCGTTAAGTGCTGACATGGCGTCCACGTGGCACGTGGGACCCACTCTCCTCTCTCTTCCCTCTTCTCTCTTCCCTTTTCTCTCCTCTCTCTCCTCTCTCTTCCCACATCTCTTCTCTCTCTTCTCTTCTCTTCTCTCCTTTCTTTCTCCTCTCCTTCTCTCTCCCTCACGATTGGACCCAAATCCCCTTCCCCCGCCCCACCCAACCCAGCCACCCCACCCAACAGCACTCGCCCAAACCTTTTTTTTTCTTTTTTTTAATTATTTTTAACTCTTATTTTTTTTTTTTTAAATCTATACTTAAATAAAAATTTAAATTTTATTTTTAAAATATAAATAAATTATTCGTTATTTTAAATCTAATAAAATAAATAAATTTTATTTTAGTTTTTAAAATCTACTAAATAAAAATTCAAATTTTATTTTTTAAAATATAAATAAATTATTCGATTATCTTAATTTTTAAATAAATTCATTTAATTTTTAAATCTACATGGATGAGTTTGAAATAATATTTTAATATTAAATATTATTTCAAATGGATAAGTTTTAATATTTATATTATATATTTAATATTTTTATTTAAAAACTAACCCATTTTAAATGGACAAGTTTTAATATTTAATATTTTTATTCAAAAATTAATATATTTTAAAGTATTAAGTTAATACAAATTTTGATAAATATCAATGGATGGGTTTTTTGTTTTTTAAGAATCCCAAATTTATAATTTTAAATGTTAATATTTGTTTATTTATTATATTATTAATTATTATAAACAAATATATTTATATTAAAGATATTAAATATTTTAATTAAAATCTAATTTATTTTAATAAAATAACTATACATAAAATTAAAATATTTTTTTTAAATAATGAATAGTTTATTGATATTTTAAAAATAAAATTTCAGTTTTTATTTAATAGATTTTAAAAATTAAAATAAAATTTTTATTAGATTTAAAATAACGAATAATTTATTTATATTTCAAAAAATAATTTTGAATTTTTATTTATTATATTTTAAAAATTAAAATAAAGTTTAATAAAAAATGAAAAGTTAAAAGAAAATTAAAAAAATGGTTCGAGAGAGTCTTTGGGTGGAGAGATGAGAGGGAGAACTACTAGGTAGCTGGGGAGGGGAGTTTATATTAACTTAGTGAAAGGAGAAAAAAGAAAGAAAGAGAGAGAGGGAGATAAAATAGATGAGGAAGAGGAAGGAAAGAAAGAGAGAAGAAAGAGAGAAAGAAAATTAAGATTACCAAGTAATGCAGCATGGGCGTCGTATTAACACTTAACGGTTAATTTAACATCGTTACGGCAAGGGCTAATTTGGGCTACAGGAGTAAACTGTAAGGGCCTCTTTAGACCAAAAAAAATGTTCTAGGTGTAAGTGGGTTATCGGTTACAACACTAGGGGTTTTTTGCACCTTTTTCTCTTTTCTAATATGTCCTTGTTGAATTGTGAGTTGTATCCAAGAATAAAAATATCGATTTCGACAGATATATTAGTATTTTGATTTTACGGATATATCATAAATATATCGATGGATAATTTTACATAAATATCGATCGAACAAATATTCATAAAAATACTTTGAAAATGTTTAAAACACTTTTCTTTTCTCAAAAATACTTTAAAAATTGATCAAATAATGTTTATCTTAATGAAAATAATTATAATATTAAATTTTAAATATATATTATTGGAATTTAGTCTTTAAAAATAAATCATTATTATAATTAAGTTTTATTTAAAAAATTCAGAACTTCGGATAATGTTATCTTTTCAAAAATTATCATGGAAATATTTGTAATATTGAATATTTAAATATATATTATTGAAATTTATCCATTAAAAAAAAATTATTATTATTATTATTATTATTATTATTATTATATTATTATTTATTTTTTATTAATTTTGATTAAAAAATATATTAATACTTTATCTTATCAATTAATAGTAATTATAAAATATTATAATTTTATTAATTATTATTTTAATATATTATTTTTTGAAAATTTTAGAAGATTTTTAATGAGAGATAATGTATCTTCAATATATATTATTTGAATGCATCATATTATTAGAAGCTAGTATAGCTTGTTGGATAAAAAATGCGCCCTTCCAACCTTTTGACCGGGGTTCGAATCCCCTCAAAATCAAAATTTTTAAAAGTTGACCCAATCTAGCCGACTGATAAAATAGGTAAAATAGACTAAAAATCGGTAAAAATATCGGGAAAATCCGATATATCGTCGATAATAGCGATAAATTCCCGATTAAATGTCGAAATTTCGATCAAACAATAATCGGTTGTCGATATCATGTCAACCATCACCAATAACCGATATATTGACAATATTTCGTCGATATATCTTGATATTTTTAACCATAGTCGTGTCAATATGCTAAGCTTCATCACGTGCATTTGAGTCTTAAAGTAAATAAACGTGTTTCAGTTCCTTTTGAGTTCTTGTTCAGATGTTTGGGAGTCGCCTTGATTATGTCCCCCACTTAGTTTTTAAATATTTTGTTCTTTTGGTAGTGATTTACTCTGTATGACTTGGTTTTATTTAATGAAAAGTTGTTCTAAGTTTTTTTCTCATTTCACTGCCTTTTGTACTGAAATTCAAACTCAATTTCGTGTACCAGTTCAAATATTAAGGAGTGATAATGCCATCAAACCTCTTGTTAATGCCAGTACCAACCCAAAAGTTGTTCTAAACTTTTTCAATCTTTCATGTTACAACATGGGATTCTCTATCAAACCTCTTGTGTGGATACACTCTCTCATAATGGGGTAGTTGAGATAAAGAATAGACATCTTCTCAAGACTGCAAAGATCCTATTGTTCCAAATGCATGTTCCCAAACACTTTTGGGCTGATGTGGTCTCTACCACCTGTTTCTTGATTAATAGGATGCCATCATCGGTTCTAAACTGGGCAACTCTTTATCATCAATTGTTTCCCAAAAATCCCTTGTTGCCTATTAAGCCTAAGGTTTTTGAATGTACATGTTTTATTCGGGATGTCCGTCCAAATGTCTCTAAACTTGATCCGAAGTCCTTAAAGTGCATTTTTCTAGGTTACTCTCGTGTTCAAAAAGGGTATTGACGTTATTGTCCTCCTCTTCGACGATACTTTGTGTCTATTGATGTTACATTTTTTTAGAGTACCCCGTTTTCCCTCTCTTCTATTGTTACTAGTTAGGGGGAGGATGATAATTTATTAGTATACACTATTTCCTCTCCTACCCCTACTCCTACTCTTGCTCATGTTAAACCTCCCATTACTCAGGTGTATTCTTGGCGCCAGAACCCTCCAGTCTCTAGTCCAACATCGATTACTTTGTCATCAGATCCAATTCAGAATGATGATCTTACGATTACTCTCCGTAAAGTTAAACAACAATGTGCTCACCCAATCTCTTCATTTGTTTCTTATAACCATTTGTCGTCTTCCTATTGTTCATTTATTGCATCTCTTGATTCATTCTCTCTTCCTAACACTGTCCATGAGGCTTTATCTACGCGGTTGGCGTAGTCTTCATGGTAGATGGAAATGCGAGACTTTAAATGACAGTAGTGCGTGAGACTTAGTGTCTTTCTTACTCTGTGAAAGTGTGGTTGTCGTTAGGTGTTCTCGATCAAATTTAATCGATAGGTTTATTGCTAGGTAGAGTCCGTCTTATTTGCTAGAAACTATACTCCAGCTATAAGTGCCTTGAGAGAGACACCATGCCATTGTGTCCCATTAGCATATTTTTCTCATGTAGCTAAGCTGACATCTGTTCGTCTATTTATTTCTCTTGTTGCTTCTTATGATTGGGACTTGCATCAGCTTGATATCAGGAATTCCTTTCTACATGGAGATCTTCATGAAGAAGTTTACATGGAGCAACCTCCGGGGTTTGTTGCTCAAGGGGAGATAGGGAAGGTGTGTCGTCTTTGGAAATCTTTGTATGGATTGAAATAGAGTCCCCGTGCTTGGTTTGGCAAAATTTAGTCAAGCAGTTGAGACATTTGGCATGCAGAAAAGTAAGTCGGCCTCTACGTCTTCCCTCTGAGAACTCTAGTTACGGTATTATTCTACTAATTAGTGTATGTGGATGATATTGTCATCCTTTGAGATTATTTCCCAAAAGTATATTATCTCTTAAATCCCTTTTTTCAGTCGGAGTTTCACATAAGGATTTGGAATGTTGAAATATTTCTTGGGTGTTAGTAAGTGAGAAGTAGCGGAGGTGTGTCTCGACGAAATATGTACTTGATATGTTATTGAGACAAGGAAATTGGGCGCCAAACCATATAGTAGTCCTATGGCTCCTAACGTACAACTAACTAAGGAATGAGAACTATTTGAAGATCTTGAATCTGGTTGGTTGGGAAGTGAATTGCAACCACATTAACTCACCCAGATATTGCTTATTCAATAAGTGTGTTGAGTCAGTATATGTAATCTCCCACAGTCAGTCATTGGGCAGTTGTAGAACATATCTTATGTTACTTGAAATAAGCTCCTGAACGTGGAATATTGTATACGAAGCATGGATATACCAAAATTAAGTGTTTTTCAGACGCAGACTGGGCAGGATCAAAGGAAGACAGAAGATCCACCTCAGGATATTGTGTCCTTATTGGAGGAAATCTAGTCTCATGGAAGAGTAAGAAGCAAAGTATTGTCTCTCAGTCTAGTGCAGAGTTAGAGTATCGAGCCATGGCACAATCTGTATGTGAGATAATGTGGATACGTCAGTTATTGATGGAAGTGGACATCGAAACTTCATTACCAGTGAAGCTTTGGTGTCATAACAAAGCTGTCATGCTTATAGCATCAAACCCGATATTTCATGAACGGATTAAACATATTGAGATAGATTGTCATTTTGTCCATGAGAAGATATAATTGGGGTTGATTTCTACAGGATATGTAAAGACTGGAGAACAGTTAGGAGATATTTTCATAAAACCTTTGAGTGGGGATCGGGTAAGTCATCTCTGTAACAAGTTGGGCATGATCAACATCTATACTCCAACTTGAGGGGGAGTGTTATAGTATTGTAGAATTATAAACTAGTTGGGAAAAGGAAACCTTTATTCATGTAAAGTTAGGAAACTTCATATTCTTTCCTATTTGGTTTAGGATTGTCTTGTACATAAATAGATTGTTTGTGATCAATGAAAAATATAATTCTTCCTTCAATTATCTTTGATTACAAATACAAACCAGGAGATGGTATCTAGATTGGCTTCGGTCCTTAACTGTCGAAAGTCGAAGTGGCCTTTATCCTATTTGGGTTTACCCTTAGGCGGGAACCCGAAATCAAAAGCTTTCTGGGATCCGATAGTTGAAAAAGTAGCAAGAAGAACAAACGGATGGAAAAAGGCTTTTTTGTCATTTGGGGGGAGGATTACTTTAATTCAATCTTGTTTATCACACATTCCTAGCTACTTTTTATCACTTTTCAAGGTTCCAACCTCAGTAGTTACGAAGTTGGAGAAGTTGCAAAGGGATTTCCTTTAGTCGGGGACAAGGGAAGGTAAGAAAGACCATCTCTTAAGATGAGAGGTGGTGTACAGATCAAAGGAGTAAGGGGATCTAGGTTTTGGGAGGATCTCATTGAGAAATTGTGCACTTCTAGGAAAATGGCTTTAGAGATTTTCTAGTGAAGGGGAGAGTCTTTGGCATAAGGTTATAACCAGTATCTATGGGACACATCCAAACAGATGGGACGCCAACACAGTGGTTAGATGGCCTCACAAATGTCCATGGAAAGCTATAACTCAAGGTTTTAATCAATTCTTTCAATTTACTTGCCTTGCGGTGGGGAATAGGGAGAGAATTCATTTCAAGGAAGATTTATGGTGGGTGATCAATCGTTTTGTTCACAGTACCCAAACCTTTATAGAGTCATTTCTATGAGGAATTTGTCCATTTCAATGGTTCTTGGCCCTTCTCCTCCTTCTACTTTGGACCTACAATTCCGACGTAATCTCACCGATTTAGAAATTGAACACCTTCAAAGTCTCATCTTCTATTGTTTTTGTGCATCTTTCCTCTTCTATTGCAAATTCAAGATCTTGGTCGGTGTCTTGTCTTCCTGGTTTGTTTCTTTGTTAAATCCTTTTCCACTGGCTTTGTTATGTCCCTAAAACTACGGAGTGTTTCATGAAGCAAAGTTTCTTTAAATCAAAAGCCCCTTTAAGGTTGGAGTTTGTGCTTGATTACATTAGTTCATAGGAGGTAACCTGATGACTTATTACAAGTGAGACGACCTTTCAAATTCCTTAATTCTCAGTGGTGTATTCTGTTGAGAGAGAAAAGGAATACATTGATTCTCATTAATTTATAAAAGGAGAAAATATACATATTTATACTCTAGCGTTAAGGCAAAAAAGGAAACAGAGTTAGAGTATAATTAGGAGATTAAAGAGAGAAGGAAAAGAATCCTAAATGGATTAGGAGACTAAAACTTAACACTCTCTTTCAAGCTGGAGCATATAGGTCATAAGCGCGAGTTTGTCAAAAATTATCTGGCACATCTGGGGCGCCACAAGACTTGGTGAAGATATACGCTAGTTGGTCATTAGAGTTGACAAAACTATTAATTATGCATCCGTCTGATCTTTTCTCGATAAGGTAATCCACTTCAATGTGTTTGGTCTCTCATGGAAAGCGGGTTAGATGAAATATATAAGAAGACGGATTATCACATATAAAATTTGCATTTGTTAAATCCTTTTAATTTTAGCTCTTGGAGGGATGCTTCAACCATAGTTCACATGTTACTAAGGCCGTAGCTTCGGTACTTTCGGCTTGACCTTTGGATGCGCTCTTACATCTCTTGTTTCTTACTCTTCCAAGATATTAAGTTACCTCAGTAGAAAACCATGATACGATGTAGAAACGTACATTTGTGTTGAACTGCACAGTACGCATCACTATAGAAACAACTAGGTATGACCTTTGATCTCATACAACACCCCTTGACTTGGAAGTGAACCTTTGAGTATAGCGAATGCAGTTATAACATCCCAATGGCTATCCGCGAGGTGTTTGTAGGAGGCTGGGTAACTACGCTCATAAGGAAAAGCGAGATATCAAGCCCGGTGATAGTGAGATGGTCCAGTTTACTACAAGTCGTCGATATCTCCCACTGGATCTAAGTAAAAAGCTCCTGACTTAGTCTGAGTTTGATATTGAATCCATAGTTGTCTGAGAGCTTGGAGTCCGACATACCGGTGTATGCATCGATATTATATCTCAAGGTATACTTCCTCAGAAATAACCACTCCGAAATTAGAGCGAGCTACCTCGATGCACAGAAAATGCTTGAGTTTCCCGAGTCTTTTGTGCGAAAGTGATAAAAGATGTGTTGTTTGGGTTTACGAATATCATCCACGATCCAGCACTGTAGTAACAATGTCATCCACATAAGCAATCAGTAAATACAACATGTTAGATGGATGGCAAAACGGAATGGTCTTGCGGCTTGAATCATGCCAAAACTCACGAACCAGCAGGCTAAATGAAACTAAACCCAAGCTCGAGAGGCCTTTTCGGACCATATGGTTTGCACACCGACTAGACTCCCCACGAGCAACAAAACTGAGTGATTGCTCCATATAAACCTCCTGGAGTGAGATCTGCATGAAGAAAGGCATTCTAGATATCAACTAAAGGGGTCATGAGCAGCATGCTTGGTATGAAAGAGCAAGCGAACATGAGCGATCTTGGCCCACTTGGGAGAGAAAAAGTATCATAATAGTCCGACATATTGCTAAGTGTACCTTTGCACCAAACGGGCCTTGGTTAATCAATCTTGCCATCAGGTCCCACCTTCATTGTATAAACCCAACGACAACCAACGGGAGACTTGTTAGGAGGAAGAGCGACAAATTCCCATATGTCATTGGAGTAAAGAGCCTCCATTTCCTCAACCATTGCCTGTTTCCAACCCGAATAAGAGAGCCTCACTAAGTGCTCAGGTGAGACGTAAGGACAAGGCGAAACAAAGGCAAAGTAGGGTAAAGATAAACTGATGAAAAACTAAAAATTATAAACAAGATGTGGGTTAGAAGTGTGAGCGAGCAATTCCTCCCGAATGGCAATAGGTGGATCATCGACGGCCAGGAATCGGGCAAGAGATGATCAGATAAGAGATGAGCTCAACATGAGGCCCTTCAGAGGGAGGACGAGGACGGCGAATATAGACTCAAAGGTCAGTCACGATACTTCCATAGTGGGAAAAGGGAAATCTGGAGACGGGTAAGACAAGATGGAACAGATAAGACATCCGAATGCAAGGATGCCAGAGAGGAGAAGAAGGAGGAATCCTCAAAGAATGTGACATTAGCAAAAATAAAGTAACGATTAGTGTCGGGAGAATAACAACGATAACCCCTCTGAAGGCGAGAATAATCCAAGAAGACACACTCAGGATTCTCTTGGCGTAGAGTTTGTCTCGCCTGTGAGGAGAATATGAACAAAACAAACACAACTAAAGACACAAGGAGGAGGCAAAAGAAAGGTCGACAGGTAGTAAGACAAATGAGGGATCTGATCATAAAATGAGACATTACATAATGATTAATCAAACAAGCAATTTAAGATAAGATCCTCTCAAAAACATGAACCTATGATGGAGGAGGAGAGTGCGAGCTGTCTCAACTAAATGATAGTTCTTACACTTGGCCACCCACTCGCTGGCGGTTGCAAAGACAAGATGATTGGTGAAGAATCCCATGGGAAGACATAAAAGAAAAGAATGGTGTAGAGAAATATTCCTTTGCGTTATTCTTAAAATACGAATAGAAGTATTTAAATGAATGTGAATTTCAGCATGAAATTTTTTAAAGATAGAAAATAACTCATCTCGAGTTTTCATTAAAAATAACCTAGTACATCGAGGATAATCATCTATAAAAGTAACAAAATAACGAAATCCTAAAGTAGAGGTAGACCTAGAAGAACCCAACATCACAGTGTGAACAAGCTCAAAATGAGACTTTGTTCGAGGATCTAAACACTTTAGGAACAAGACACGAGTATGTTTCCTGTTTATAAGACTCACACTCAAGGAATATAAACTAGAAAACGAGGAACCAACTTTCAAACTCGGAGAGGTTTGGATTAATCGAGACGATCGTGGAGGATGAGAAGAGCTTTCCTCGTGGAAGTGCAAGCAAGAGAACAAAGAGATCGACGTGAAAGAAAGAGGCCTCACACTCACGTCCGACGCCAATCGCTCTTCCCCAGATCTGATCTCAGAAGGTTACAGAGCAAAGTAAAAGTAAGACATGTAGCTGTCATTATTAACTGGTATTACTGAAATACAGATTAAAAGGAACAAAACATAAAGTGGGCAGAGGTAAGGGCAAAGAAGGTGAGGGACAAACCGGTTTAATGCCTTAGCTATGGTTTCGAGAACCACAGTTAGATAAGTAAAGAGACAGGCTGTAAGAGAAGAAAAAAAGGTACACTACCGAGATAAGATCAGAGTCTCGCATCATGATCCCAAAATAAGAATGTGTAAGGCAAACAGACATTACTCGGTTCGCAACAAGCAATGGAGGAATATTTGGTCGCTGAGGAGACGGCGACTCCCATATTCACGGCTTAAGAAACGACCTCTGAGGTGGGTGAGCTCCTCAAGACAAAACTTCAACACGCAGGAATGATCAAGACTGTCATAAATGAGCAAAGACGTGGGAGGTCTACCATATAACCGATAGCATCGATCATGGCATAATCCAAGCCTATCACAAGATGTGCATTGAGGACGTTGTCCTCACTTCTGCTGCTACCATGTCCACCTGAATCATTTCGAATGGACTAAGAAACCATCATAGAAATGTCTGATAACTTCGTGATCGCATGGATTGAGTGGTAAAGGAGGTATGGCTAAGCAAATTAAAAGCAAGACATCAAAAGTTTGAATAACTCCATTCAAGAGATCTATTCCTGATGTTCTCAAAATCTAGCTCGAAGCTTAAGGTAAGAATGATCATAAAGACTGAACCATCTTGGGATGTAGTCTCACGTAGTGACTTTGGCAAAATATAGATAAGTTCATCCTTAAGGGCAGATATTCGTCCACCATAAGAAGATATATCCATACCGAGTTGTTTCAAATTGGAAATGGAAGATATTACCCAGTAAAGACGCTGAATATCATTAGTGTATAGTTTTTTTACCTGATTTCAGAGAGTGTAGCAAGTTTTATAGGCCCCAATATTATATAGAGTTTTGACATCAATAGACTGCCGAAGAATATTGCAAAGTAAAGCATCAGTTTTTTTCCATTGAGTATGTTTATCTTCAGGAATACTTGTGTCCGCAGTAGTAAGATGATCCTCACATCCATTACCAATAAACCAAAGGTCCAATTAATCCACCATGACTGATACTTTAATTTGTGACTGTGAGTTTATCTAAGGTAATTCATAGGAATTCCGCATAATAAAGAATTAAAAGTTTAACCTTTTTTCAGTCATAGAGACGTCTTTTTCAGCCATAGAGATGAGAAATCAGTAGGAATCAACAGAAATAACTCCCAAGGTCCTAAAGATGTCGTAGAGATTTAGAAAACACAAAAACAATGGAGATTCAGGCAACGAAAAAACGTAAAAACAGTGGCCGAAGAGAAAAAGTGAAAAAGAATGGCTTTTCCGACGACGACGGCGAGGCACATGGAGTGGCTATTGGGCGTGTCGGGCCGCAGATGACCTTTCCGATGAGGCTGGCGGTCCAAACAATGTCTTACGTGCTTCCACACGCCGGCGCGTGAATTTTAGTGTCGGACCGGAGATCGGAGCGTGTGGGTGTGTGGGAAGGTATTTTCCGGCGAGGCTTCCATCGGAAGGTGGATCAGAGGGAGGCACTCATGTTGGTGTGCTCTCGCAGAATGGAGTTCACTAAAATCTCGTTGATAAAGTTGTCAAGTACAAGGTGTCTGACGATGGTTTTATTCTTGTGAGGCTTCATGAAGATCAGAACACAACCTGAGTGTGGTACGCTTTTGATCGGGTTGGGTTCAATTGATCACACTGGCTGAACCCTAACCCTAGTATTTCAAAATCTTTTTGACTTAATACTATATTGAGAAATAATACATTGATTCTCACACTTACAAGAGGAAACATACATATTTATACCTCTGTTAGGGAAAAAAGGAACAGAAGTTAGAGTCTGCTAATTAGAGACTAAAGAGAGAAGGAAAAAGAACTAAATGATTAGGTGACTCAAACCTTAACATATTCTTTTTGCAAAAAAATTAGAGGATCGATCATCTTTTCCTTCATTGTCCTTACATTATTGGTCAGGCACAAGCTTTTCAATTCATCAAGTTTGGTATGAGTTCCCCATGAGGAATAGAAGATATGTTTATATCATCGTCTTCAAAGGTTTTGGGAAGTTCTATTAGAAGGCACATCAGGGCAAATTGTTTGCCCTTGGTTTGGTTTGTGTTAAGAGAAAAATAACTCTTTGATTTTCATTGATTAAAAAGTTTAGAACATATTTATACTCTAAGCTGCCAGAGCAAAAGAAAATGAAACAAAATTAGAGTCTAATTAGAGACTGAAGAGAAATGAAGAAATAAGATTCCTAAATGGATTAGGAACTAATCCACACTTCACAAACTACAGAGCATATAGGTCAATGGGTTACATATTTAATCCTAATGCATCAAGCTTGTTGGGACATGTACTTAATCCGATGGGTAGGTTTGGGGTCGTTGGAAAAGTAGCGGAATTGACTACGGCCCGAGTTGATGCTTAGGAGTGAGACACGGCCGCGTAAGATGTGTCGGCGGAATTGGTACCTGACCGGTGTGTAACGAAATTCTGTAGTAGACTCTCACAGAAAAGTATGTCGAAAAAGTCACCAGAAAGAGGTCCGACGGAGAAGGTCCATCAAAGAAGGTCACGGAAGATCAGCGGGGGAAGTCCGCTGAGAAGATCCGCTAGAGGTCCGTGAGAGAAGGTCCGCGTAGGAAGGTCGGAGTGGGAGAAGGTCGCGAGAGGTCTGAAGGAGAGGAGTCTGGGAGAAGAGCCGGCGGAGCGATCCCCGAGAGAAGGTGCGTGGTGAGGAAGGGCCCTCGAAAGAAAGGTTCTGGGACGAAATGAGATGTCCTTAGGAAAAAGAGAGCGATCGGTAAGAGGGTTGTGTTGGTAAGAGGTTGAAGTGGGAGAAAATTGGCGAAGTGGCGAAGGGGAAAGTGGCCAGAAAATGTGGCTCAGATACCGTGAAGAAGAAAAATAACTCTTTGATTTTCAATGATTAAAAAGTGAGAAACGAGCATATTTATACTCTAGTGTTAGAAGCGAATAAAGAAACAAAATTAGAGTCTAATTAAGAGGTAAGAAAATGAAAGAAAGTAAGGATTCCTAAATGGATTAGGAAACTAATCCTTAACGGTTTGTTTGGCAAGAGAGAAATGCAAAGATTTTCGAGGATAGAGAAAAGACGAAAGAGGAAGTGGGGGACTTTTTTTTTTTTTTTTTCATCCTTGTGGGCTTCATATACCCCTATATTAAGAGGAGTTCCACTTTCGATCTTACAATCTAATTGATTTGGCGATTTGTGATTAACTACCTAAGTGGGGGTAGCATGGGTCTTGGACACACTTGTTGTAGGTTGGGGTTTTAAACTCCAAGTTCATGTCGTATGCCTATTGTTTGGAAGGAAATCTCACCCTTTGTACTTTGCTTTTCTTAGTAATACTATTCTCGTTGTTTACTCGAAAGCTACAAAGCGGTGAAAACTAACTACTAGTAACTTAGGATGTCAATAGGATAAATGGTTTTTAACTAACTTAGGATGTCGATGGGATATATGGTTCTGAAAAGGGAAAAGAATTTTGAGTTAAGTGATGCCAAATAGTCCTTAGGATCTGAGTATCGAATTTTCTTCCTAATAATATGCATCATCTAAGTGACTATGAGCTACTTGATTTCAAACTCATCTAGTTTCCCTTATCTATAGATTTTAAGACCATTAAGTGTTTGGGTTATTAATCATTTAACAAATAGCTAAAACTGTGTTGGACGATCACGTAACTTATTATTGGAGGATTAGATTTTCGAGAGAAAGATTAGCAAGCCGTTTGTGTTAAGTATCACTATTGATACGTAGTTGATCTTTTATTTTTATTTTGATTTATTCTTATTTTATTTCCTTTTTATTCTCTTCTTTTTACATATAAATATGTGTACATACATGTATTCTAATTAAATGCAATACGAGAATCCCTTCTATCTTTACATGGTATCAATGCCATGAGAAATTAAGGTTAGGGTTTTGTTGTGTAGTCAATTCCAACAACCCATTTGACAATCGTGTCTCCTTCCAGTCTCATCAGGCAGTTAGGGTTTAGTCGTGTGTGGTCGATTTCGAGCGACTCATCGATAGCTAGTGTCTCATTTCGATCTCATACAGCTTGGAACCCGAAAAGTATTAAAGAAAGAAAAATATATATTAAGGAAAATGATTTCCTCATGTTTGGTTTCACCGTGGAAAATATAAAAGAAAATGAAATATAATCAAAATTTTATATATTTTTAAATTTCTTAATCCTTATATAATAGAGATAAACAAATAAAATAAGTTTGAATAAACATATTGAATTAATTTATTAAGATTAAACCTATTTTTTGATTTTCCTCCTTCACTTTTCCTCTCTATTTTCTTTCTTTAATACATTTTCGAGTTCAGATGAAGCCTAAAGAAAAAGAGAAACATATTGGATGTAACTCCCTCTCAAACTTATTAATTATTGTTATGATCACATTCGTTAAAATAAAATCACCTCACATTTGAAAGCATCATTATAGTGTCTAAAAGTAATGAGGATGAATTTCTAAGATATATATCAAGAAAGGAAATATATATTGTTTGCAATTAAAATTATAGTAGGATTAGTAGTTAGAGTCGAATTAAAATTAGTCATTAGAGCCAAATCAGGACAAATAGTTGGAATCAAATTAGAATTAGTCATCATATTCATAAGTAATAAGTTATTAAGAATCCTAGTATACTTTGGATTTTTTACAGAAGCCTATAGATAAGGCTAATTGATGCAAATCAAATCAAAGAATAATTTGATTAATAATATTCCCTTTTTTAAATTTTTTTTTTTTTTTTTACAAATATTGAAATCCTCAATGGTGAGACTTCATTGATTTTCTTCTAGGTGAAGCTCCTAGAAGGCCTTAAAGCGAATTTAAGGTTTTTATCTTTTCTCCACATATCTATTTCTTTATATTTTTTCCAATTTTGTCTCTTATTCCTCTCCTTAAACTGTAAAGATAAAAACCCCCAGCCCATCTAATCTGACAGTAGCCAACCATAAGTGAGACTCCTAGAAAGCCTCGGTACGAGTCTAAGGTTTTAATCTTTTCTCTTCATATCTTCTTTCTTTATATTTTGTCCAATTTTATCCCTTATTTTTATCCTTAAACTGTAATAATAAACCTAGCCACCTGAATTCAGAATTAGTAGGCAACCATCTAGGAGTTGTCCTACGTCAAAAATACTAACAGAAACGTCGGGGAACCAAGGGAATTATGGAATGTAGGTTAGATATTGCTTAAGTGAAAGGGAATTCAACAAGAAATTTTCCACCACATGAAAAGGGCATAACACTGAAACAAGATATGCTTACCATGTAGTAGAAAAACAGAAGTGAAAGACCAGAACAAATTTCTGACCAATCTGAGTCTGCAGATATTTTGTAAAGCCCGATGAAATTAGCAACCCACATAAATGTCTTAGTAAATTCCATTGGAAGCTGGTATACATACAGCAGGACCATGTTTAAGCCTGCATACAACAAAAGATACCTCCACCACCTTCAAATCCATATGAATAAATGAAAATCAGTCAAAATAATAACTACTGTTAATCAAAATAAGAAAATCATATAGAAAAGAAAGGAATCAAAAAATGCTTACCGAAAAAGACCTAAGAAGTTGCTTGTTAAAGACCAATCAACAAGTCCACTACAGCTACAAAAGAAAAATGGTAAAGAAGTCCATGATGGGTGGCTTATCCCCGCAACAAGCTGTACAGCAGGCAGTAATAAGCAGCATAGAACCCTCAGATGAGAACCTTCAATGCAGAAAATAAGAAAAGAAACTAAAATCAACCACCAAGGCATTATCAACACAAAAATAACACGGTGACCAATGTTTATGAACTTAATTTAAATCATGATAGAAATCTAAGTGTACAAAATACAGATGGATGGAATGAAAAGAATCCTTTCAAGTTTGATATGGTGTTCTGTGACCTTGGATGAAAAGAAACTTCCGTTTCTTTATTATTCTGAACAAAAATAAAAAGACCAAAAAAGTCAGATTTCAGATGAAACTTATACATTGAGATCCAAAGAGTCCATCCACTAGATTGAGAACTAAGACCTTTCCGGAAAAAAAACTTGGAGCTCTCATGTCAAACAAACTTCTTATGAGTTTTATACTTCACTGGAAGGAGAATTACAAGATTAATATTAGGTTAGAAATCAAGATGAATCTCTCACAATCTTGAGCTTAGCTTTAGCGACTGTTTATAGGAAATCCAAGATAAATGTGCACTAGATGTACTTTTAGACTCCATTTGACATTTTAACAAATTGCACAACTGATAAGAGACAAAATCCATAGGCATTAACAATTTGGCATTGAAAAGGGATTAATCAACCACTCCCCCAGGGGGTCTCTCAAGGTAAGAAAAGGACTTGGAGATTAGACTTGTTGATCTGTTAAACTATTGCTATGATAAAGGTTTTGAGGTGCTCCTTTGCATGGATCCTTACATAAGACGATTAAGCAGTTGGCCAGCTAGCCAAATAGGACAAAACCTGGGCAACTAGTTTGTGAGAGATTTTATGTCCTTCCCGTAGGATGGTTTTCCTTCAGAGTCCAGTAGGACCGAAAGTGGCATTTACTATTGACATGCCTCTATTTTTGCATTATGGTTTTTATTCTTAAAGGATAACTCACCATTCAGTTTTTTTTTTTCTTTTTGATTGGTAACATTTTTCTCTTGTATGTGTTCATGTGGGACACATCCTTCTGACTGATTCTCTGCTTGGAAATGCTAAGATTGACAACAAATAGAAAGGCTTAAGTTTTTTTCATTAGTTTAACAACCCTCATATTAATTTACTTCACCTGATAACTTTCTTTCCTGTTTGTGTAAATCTATGAAATGGATGTAGGAACACTGGATATCCCAAATGAATTGTGAAAGAACCCTTGAATAAGTCCAGATGCAGAAAACAAAATAGAAAATATGTGATTAATTAATCTTATGCATAACAAAGAACTTGATATTACAGTGACAAACCTATGCGTTCAATGGAAGAAAACAAATTCCCTATCGAGGAAGTTCTGTGTTGATCCAGACCAAATTTACTCCCATAGATTTCAAGCAGAGCAACAGAAGCCACTAATAGTTGTATGACCAAAAAGTATGTTACTGATGGATACCTCCAAGACTGAACCCTGAAAGACCATCCCACTTAAATATATGCAGGAGGATTTGCAAAAGAAGTAATCATGCAAACTTGGGAAAACTTTATTAAAAACAAAGCTAACATGAAAGAAAGAAAAAAGGGAAAAATTTAATAGTTATTGTCGAATATGGGTTTCTACCTCAAGAAACCCATTAGCTTTGCCCACTGAGAATCTGCTATACTCCATTGATCCCCCTCAAGAGCCCAAATAATATGAAATATAGCATGTGAAAGAATAGCCAATAAGGAAAAGATAAGCATGCACCATGATATCAGAGACCGCCTCTGGAAACGAAAGCCTATTAAATGCCAAAAAAAGAAAATCACGGTTGTTAAAATAACAAACAGAAAGAAACTTACATGATGAAACAGATGAAAATTCTACTCGCTGATATGCCATTTTGAATAATCCATGGCCTCAGAAAAACAATAAATCTGATGTTATCAATCAAGTGAATAGCTCTCTTTATACTTATTCTTTAATGAATGACACAAAGTTACCGACCAGTAGGGAAAAAAAGGGGCCATGTAATTGGTTGGATTATGCACTAGCAGAATAGTTTCCAACAGGTTACCAAATGATTACATGGTAGAGGCCAGGCTTGAAATAGCTGTATGATATCCGCCTATTAACTACATGAATTGCAGATTATTTTTTCCAAGAAAGTTGTTAACTGATTACATAATATAGGTAAAGGCCCAAATAATTGTATATATTTCACTCATTAACTACTTTCTTTGGCAGAGTTATAAATCTTGTGGTCTATGCTTGTTGCAAATTCATTTATTAGAATCAGCCAAAATCTACAAGAAATATGTGAAGACAAAATGAAAAATGAAGTGTCATGTAGGAATATGAGAGATAAGATCACTGTATCATGCCAGAACTTGTGAGTTAAGAGAATCAATTGAAAGATCAATGAAGCTATACTGTGATAATAAAATTTACAGTGTAGCATCACACACCCTTGGATCAACATGATAGATAGGACTAAGCACGTGAAGATAGATACACTTTATTAAAGAGACATTGGAAGTTGGTTTCATATGCATGTTATTTGTTCCAATAACTCAACTAATAGTTAATATCCCCTTATAAATGGATTCCATAGACGAAATCTTGAATTTCGAACAAGAAAGTTGGGTATGATGTATGTCTATGCACCAACTTGAGGGGGGTGTCAAAAAGTTAAGAGTTTTTTAGAGCTGGAAGTTAGAATTTTTCTAGTTTTTTTGTTTAGTAAAATTTGAATTTTAAATTCAAGTAGTTTAACGTGGGCAGTTTTGTTTGTTTCTGTATTTTTAGGAGTTAGGCATCCTGTTTTGTTAGTTGATGCAGTTGAAAGAATTGCGCGGCAAGCACTAGCTACTCTATTAATGTGTTAATAAGTTTCAGTTTTTAATTGAAAAAAAAAAAGAGATAATAATAGTTCCCTTTCAAAAATTTTAATATATTATGGAAGACCTATAATCTAGGGATATTTATGTTGCATCAGCAAATGTTTGATATGTCAATTATTGCTGGAGACAGCAGCTGCCTTTTGGCTGTGGGACCAGGTCACCAATAAGTATAATTTTTCTCAAAGATTTAAGCAAGGTGTAGCCTTCAGCTAGAATTTTAATATCCATGATTGCACAAACATCGTTAGCCCTTTACTCCTTTTTTATTCCTTTTCCTTTCATTTTCTATGCATCATCTTTATTCTTTTCAACTTTTTCAAATTCATCTTTTTTGAGTATGGAGACATTTAAAATTCATATATTATAGAGAGTCTTCCCTCAATAAAAATCAGACATATAATTGTAGATGTGCCTTTCATTCTTTTCAAGTCCATATAGCCACCCTCTCTCAAAGAGCAATTAAATTACAACAATGTAATAAAATTAATAAATCTCATATAAATCTAAGTTTATCAGGACATCTTTTGGTATCCTATCATACTGTTTGATCACTTAGGCTCTTTCTTTTATGTTCAGCTGGAAAGATAGTTCATCTTCACTGCTACCTATTTTTTTCCCACTAATACAAGTTATCTTCATCATCCACAAGAAATATACATATGTAAGAAGAATGATAACAGTAGGAATAACAAAATAGCATAAAACAACAACAAAAACAATGATAGACAATAAGAAATGAAATGGCTTACGATTTTTGGAGCAGAGAATTGAATGAAAAGGAAAGCCACTAAATCAGTCAGAGATATTAAACTCCAACCAAGAAAAGCACCTTGTTTGATGCAGATCAAAAAAGGAGGGAACATCATAAGCAGGTTGGTATATTAGAAAAGAAAGGCTCTGTTAATGTTAGTTCATTTTAAAATGTCTAGCAGATACATGACAACAAGAATGATATAGGTAAAATCGCAAGACTTCTCAATGGAGCTTCTAGGTTGCCATGTCGGAAAAAATAAAATAGAACAATTTAATAAGAAATGGATGAAGCCACAATACTAGATTGAAATCAACATGTACTTTCCACTAACAGGAAATATACTTATAGTCTGATGGAATTAGCACATTTAACAACTTCAATTGACAGCCATCATGCCCACTAGCCAAACAATAAACAACTGCAATTAACATTCTTAGAAAAGAAAATGCATTCTCTACATCTTGTCAAGAAAAATTGGGTATTTTGATTACTATCCTATGGATATTTGAAATTTTTTTTTATTGTTAAATTCTTATGAAATGATACATTCTGGTTGATGATTCTAGTAATACTTAGTGACTGTTGGAATGTCAAAGCAGTAATAAAAGATTCTTAAATATCCTGTATCCTTTGTGCACCCTTTCTGCTTGCTATAAAATGAAAAGGTTCTGGATTATTCTTTCTCTCGACAGTCGACAATCAAAATTAGATCTGCCTTTTTCCTCTTTTAATCAAAGTCCATTTTTTCCCTTTCTATATGGAACATCCCTTTTCAAATTACCAAATACACTATAAATTCTTTTGACCAATTTTTATGAATGTTTCTACAGTTTTATAAGTACAACTATTTGTTGATGTTTCATATTGAATAATTGATCAAAGATTATTTTAAATAGATCCCATTTTGAGCTTGACAGGGTGGCTAAAACAACCCACGGCCTCTTCAGGAGTCCAATAAAGTTTCCTTGTGAATGTGCATAACTAAGCCTTCCAAATATGCAACTCAAAGCACCAAATGGTCCACAAATATTGTTCACAACTATTATGTCATCAAAAATTTCTGGTGGTGGAAAGGAAAGATTCTTGTCCCCAGTCACTAACAATCAAACTATCAAACATGCAGAATTTATCGAGTATATTCAACTAAACCTCAAAGTAATACCTGGAATCATCTTTCTTCACTAACAAGACCCAAAGCCATAACATCTACTAAATCATGTATACTGACATTATTTTTCACCCTTTCAATCTACATACTTTTTAGCCTTCTTCTTCTCCTCATTGCCCCCTCAACTTGAACATAAGTTTCCTCCCTACTAGCGCATTTTTTCAATCTTCCCCGTCAAAGATCAACAAAAAGAAAATCCTATCCCTCTACTTTTGATCCCTTTTATCTGCTCTACTTCTCCAAGATACATCTCAATATCATATAGCACAAATGCAAAACATAATTTATCCTTGTATTTAGAGCAAGCAATTCTCTCAAATTATCATCCGCATCCATTTGAAACTCATAGAAGTTGAATATCGCTTCAATTTAAGAGTAAGAAAGGTGGATTTTTTTTTTCCCAGTTGAAATAGTTCAAATGCTTTTAGCATTTTCCCTTGGCAATGAAATTAGACAAGTCCCACAAACTCTCATGCTGCATTTAGTTGCTGAAAAAAAGCTAGGAAAACAAAATAAATCAAATAAATTTAGTGTGAGTTTACCATTTCTTCAACGTTTAAAATTTTATTATCTTCCTCTCCCCAAGGTCTTCTAGGTAACGAAAGAGAAATTAAAAATTAAAAAAAAAAACTAAATGTGAAAGGATGAAGAAATTATCCAACAGAACTTTGAACGACCAGACTGGTGATTACCTGTCAAAAGCAGTATAGGTAATACAAATCCGCTGAGGAACTTTCCCATTTCAACCTCTTTTAAACAATTGAATCACTTCAATTTCATCTTCACATCAAGGATAAGCATTCTTCCGTAAAATTTTCACATTCTAAAGAAAAACCCATTGGAGAAAAACAAAATTATAATTATAAATAAATAAATAAACAACAATAAATTTAGATCTGAATTTTGAGAAATAAGCTCTGTTTAACACAACACTATTTCCTGGATTTTGCTATCAATGCCATTAATGGGTTCTTGAATAGCGAGGGAACAGAAAAAACAAAAACAAAAACAAAACAAAATCCCTTTGAAGGAAACAAAGAAAACATTTTTTTTATTACCTTTGGAAAAAAAAATTAAAATAAAGATTAAACTAACCAAACGCCAGATTAGAAAGTTCGATTTCTCGACAGTCTTGTTTCTCTAACAATGGCGATTTTTTGAAAATCCAAGAGTGGGCTTCTCAGATTTAATTAGGAAAAAGAAGACCCATTTCAAAAAACCACCCAAATTGATTTCGTCACTTCCAAGTTTCCGAAACAAAACCGAGAAACACAAGACAAAATGAGGGTGTCCTCTGTTTTTCCAAATTGAGGACGACTGGACACATACTCACGGATTAAAGCTTGATTGAGCTGAACCGGTCGAGATTACGGAAGTTTAATTACCAAAAAATCAAAAAAAGAAAACAATTCCAGATTTGGAGAGGCCGAGATTTGCGGTCTGGAGGATAACTGTTTTGTGTTTTCTGATGTAACAGTGTTGCCCTGTTCCTCTCTGAATAAGGGGCCGCAACGAATGAGACAAAAAGAGGATGTTTTCAACATGTTGCACTTCAAATTCGAAAGATTAGAGCCCACGTTTGTTTTATGATTCTATGAATGTTCCCACTTTGTGGGATTTTGAAAAAACGGAGAGGTGACAAAAGGTGTATGGATCCTTAGAAAAAACATGACATTCAGCATTGAATGTGCTAACCCCTTGTCTTCTTTCTCCATTTTATTTTATTTTATTTTTCTCTTGGTTTCTTCAAATCTTTGTGGAAAGTGATTTATCATTGTCAATGATAGCCTCAAGCGTCATTACCAAATTCTTACATAGTATTTGATTTTATTGTATTAAAAAATCTTATAACATTCATATACATTATTGATTTTTTTTTTTGACAATTACAGTATAAACCCCTCCTCTCCTCCTCTCCCTGAATATCATTTTTAAACTTTGATCTATATTTTTTTTGACAATTACATTATTGTTGTGATTTATATTTTTACTTTTAATTTCATTACATCTTATTTGGTGTGTCACTCAATTTCTTTCATAGGAAACTCTATGGTATCAAATAAGTATTATAAAAATGTTTATACTTAAAAACTCTTGTTAATAGCTCAAAAAAAAAATTACATTATCATATCTTATTTGGTGTGTCATTCAATTTCTTTTAGAGGAAACTCTATGGTATCAAAAAAATGTTATTGCATAGCTCTATGGTACCAAATAAGTGTTACAAAAAAGTTTATATTTAGCTGTATTTAGAGTTAATCATGGCAAATCTAGGAAATAAAGTTAAAGGGCATACAAAATTTTAGGAGGATCATTACAACGTAATGATTAAACAACTTACCTCCAAACTTGAGGTCATTTATTTAAACCACGTTTTTTTCTTAATTTTTCAAGGGGGCATTTACCTCCTCACAGTATTATCATGTATGAGCATGGGAGGAAAATTGTCTGCAAAAATCCCAGTTACCCGTTATCTCAATTCATTCTGACTCGTAACTGAACTTATACAACTCCATTGAAACCAAATCGTAACTCCACCCTGACAATTACCTAAAAAAATTTGATGTATTATTATCTTTATGCACTACAATGTTTTCGTAGAAACCTAAAGATCAAGCTTGTTTAATTATTTGAAACGAAGGACTAGGAATAATTATAAAAAATAAATAAATAAATAAATAAAGTAAACTTTGTGGGTATCATATCATGGCTTTTGAGTTGCGTGTATTCGAAAGCGAGACGGATCAGAGAGAAAGTCGTAGGGTAAAGTATCATCACGCGAACATGGATCTAAACCGCGACGAAACGTGAGTGGTATCCGGTCATATGAATGCTTTGGGTTGTCTAATGCAGGTGTCCCTCTTACAGTCATTTCTGGTTTAAGAGATCGTTGTGCGATGATTCGCGTGGCGATCATTGTGCTGTGTTTCGAGCATATCTCATGACCAGCGTGGCGTATGGGTCTTCACGACTTTTTAATTTGAACCCGGCTCTTCCCGATAGAATTTCGGCCGTCACGGGCCCGCATTTCTTGTGCCTCATGACTTGTTCTGGCTAAATGGCCAGAACCCGCCCGAAGCAGACGATCAAGCTACCGTGTGGTATCAGAATTACCTGCCGGCCTTTCGCGCGTATGGGAAAATCTTATGAAAATATATATTTATCGCGAATTTCTGATTTATAAATCTTTGTTGGAAGGATAATCTTCGTAGGAAAAAAGCATGTTATCGCCCAAGAAGGATGTCATGGATCAAAGGAAAAGCATGTTTTATCTAACAAAAGAATAATCGCCCAGTAAGGAAAAAGCGGATCTTGGGAGCGAGAGCCGCATAAATTGGAAGATGCACGCGAAGAAGGTATCACGATTCCCTCTGTCTCGGCACTCTTCATTATTCCTCTCCATATTGCTAGCAATCATCGGAGGGCGGTCGGCTGCCACCGTGGATCGCGCTAACGAGGTTCGCGTTGCGTCGCAATGTAAATCGGGCGAACAAAATTGGTTCTTCTGATTGGCGCGGAGTACGTAGGAAATCGAAACGAAAAAGTCTCGTAGACGATTGGCGAGCTTGGCTCAACGGTACATCCGGTAGCCACGTCATTTGGGCTGGTCGATCCCAGATTACATCCCGATTCGTCTGGGGTGATCAGCGATGTCATGCCAATGCGTGATCGACAGCCGTAAGATAAATTTACCATTGGCGTCGAGGTGGAAGAAGGCGAAGGAGCGAAGGAGATCTCTGGTCGTATTTGACCGGGTTAGGACTCGGATGGAGAAATCAGTAAACTAGAAAGAGGGTATTGTCGGTAAAGCTTCCTTTAAAATATCCTCTGTCGAATCTTTGTAATAGCCATATAAAAGTAGAATGGCGCGATAAGTATTTTTGTTCGATGGGGTATGGGTGCGTCTGGCAGGATGCATATAAAAGTCCCCGATGTTGCGAAAATGACCTGTCAGGTCCGGCAAATAACGTCTAGTGAGGTCGAATTAAAGAATCAGATGTTGTGATAAAATGGCGCTGCCGACCTGGCCATCGATGCCAGGCGATCGATTTGAAGTCGGATTGGCGCGAGCCCGACATGTAAAGCCCAGCCCATAGATCAAATCTAGTTAGTCGAGAATTAGAGTTAGTTGTACGGTGAATGACTGCCCAGGCCCGACATAGATAACTTATAGTTGGTCAATTCTAAAGTCTCGGTGGCGTAGGAAACCGACGCGACTTGAAGCATATATCACATCTAGTTGGTCGAATTAAAGTCAGGGTGGCGATGATAAAATGACACACTTGTTTGCGTAGATCTTGGGTGGTCGATTAATGTCGGGTGGCGGGGAAAGCGACATGTCGGGCGAAACATGGGTCAAATCTAATTTAGTCGAATTAAAGTCAGGTGGCGCGGTGAAGTGCACCGAGCCGACATGAATCTTAATTTGGTCGATTCTAAGGATTCGGTGGCGCGGAAGCCCGGCTGTCGGGCCCAGACATAGATCATCTAATGAGGTCAGTCAAAGTGGGATGTGTGATGAGCAATGCAGGCAGGCGTAGATGGCTTATGGCCAGGTCGATTCTAAAGTCTGGGTGGCCTGAGAAATTGACTGTCACGGCCCCTGACATAGATCCGCGTCGGGCGGTCGATTCTAAAGTCGGGTGGCGCGAAAATGACATGTCAGGCCTTTAATCATAGACCTGTCTAGTTTGGTCGAATTAAAAGTCCGGGTGAAGTGTGATGGAATGACTGCCGGCCGACATAGATAACTTCTAGTGGTCGATTCTAAAGTCAGGTGGCGCGGGCCGACTGTCAGGCTGACATAGTTCACGTCTAGGTTGGCGGGTAAGGTGCAAAGATCCAGTGGGCGCGATGGAATGACACAGGCGGCGCTAGATAACTTGGGCGAGGTCGATTCTAAAGAATCCCTGGGTGGCGTAGCCGTGACTGTACGGCGAAGCATAGATGTGGTGAGGTGATTCTAAAGTCCGTTAGTGCGGGAGAAATGACATGTCTAGCCCGACGTAGATCCACGTCTGTTGGTCGAATTAAGAATCCCGGGTGAGGCGCGGGTAAAATGACCTGCGGGCCGACGTATTAGATAACCACAGTGGTCGATTCTAAAGTCAGGTGGGCGTAGGGCGGCTGTCCAGGCGGGCGTAGATCAATCCTGGGCGGTAAAATTAAAGAATCCGGTGGTGCGATCAAGATATTTTGTCAGGCCACGGCGTAACTAGATAATATTGGTCGATTCTAAAGTCAGTTGAAACGTAGTAGACTGTCGTGACATAAGATCACATCTAATTTGGTCGGGTCAAAAGTCAGGGTGTGATAAAATGACTATACATGCCCGTCGTAGATAACTTATATTTGGTGGATTCAAAGTCAGTTGGCGTGAAATGACTTGGTCAGTATAAGATAACATCCCATTTGGTTAATTCGAAATAATAGGATGGCCCATTAAATGCCACCTCCCAGTGAAATAGTTAATATTTGTGGCTCGTATTAAAGTAAGGATGGCATTAAAATGCTTACTATCCGGGCCAGAGCATAGTTAATATCGACCGACTCATATTAAAGTCTGGATGGCGTTAAATGCTACTATCGGAAGGCCGGCATGGTTAATATCCGGTAGGCTCGTATTGTCGGGATGGCGGCCCAAATGCCTATCCAGGCGGGCGCAACTAATGCCCGGCCCATTTCCAGTTAAAGAGTGGGATGGTATTAAATGCCACTATCATTCCCAACATGGTTAATATCGGTAAACTCATATTAAAGTCGGGATGAGGCGCTAAATCTGCTATCCGTTGATATAAACGACATCCCCAGCAGGATCCACTTAAAAGCGGGATCAGCGTGATAGCTTTATGACCTGTCCCCGGCACGGCATGGATAATTCGTAGGCTCGTATTAAAGTCAGGATGGCATAATGCCACTATCCGGCCCGGCGTAATAATTAATACCCGGTGGCTCGGAAATAAAAGCCGGATGATTCTTTACATAACTTTATCGCCAGAGGCATGGTTAATATCCAGTAGACTCATATTAAAGTCGGGATGGTATTGCGTCATACTATCAGGCTCGACATGGTTAATCTTGGGTCGGGTACCGTAAAGTCGGATCATTAAAATGCACTATCAGGTGACATAGTGTGCCAGGTCGGATCAGTTAAAGTGGATAGCATTTGAATGCCTTATTTGACGGCATGGTTCAATACCAGTGACTCGGAATAGGCTTGAGATGGTGCTACATGACTTGTCAGCTGGCATAGTTAATATCCCGATCGGCTCGTATTAAAGTTCGGATGGCGTGTCTCTGTCGGCCGGCATAGTTAATATCCGGTAGGCTCGTAAAGTCAGGATGGCTCTAAATGCCTATCAGGCCCCGGCGGCTAGCTAATGCCCAGCCAGATCTTAGATTAAGTCGGATGGCTCTGTCTTACTATCCGCCTGCTTGTGGATAATACTGCGGCTCGGAATAAAAGCAGGATGGCGGCTACGTGACTGTCCAGGCCGGCGTGGTTAATATCGATTTAGGCTCATATTAAAGTCCGGATGGCGTAAATGCTGTCCAGAGCGGCATTGCTAATGCCCAGTAGGCTCGGTTAAAGTCCAGGATGGCGGCCAAATGCCTGGCCCAGTCGGCACTTCCTTCTGCGGACTTATGGCTGGCGGGTATGACACTTCCTTAGTCTTTGGAAACACATTTCCCCAAGTGTGTGACTTGATTTATAAAGACTTGATTGTGGCCAAGGTTGTCTTTCTTCTCTTCAGCACACGGGTGAGCTCTGCGTCTTGTTCCCTCGAGGTGGCGATCAGTCGGGCCGAGCTAATAAGGCCCCGCCCGGCGATCTCGACTCGAGAGCTTTTGGTAGCCCCAGTTTAGGAAGAAATTTGCAGGATTGACTTCGCCTTGAAATGTGTGAAAACAAAATATTTAAACTGTGACCTCTCTGGCAATAAACGGGGTATGAGCGAGAGCTATGAGAAAATTTCACAGACTGCTCCTACGAGTTCTTCAACGAGGTCTCGTTGTGCTCGGTGCGCTCCTCCCGGTGACCTTGGCCGATCGGTAGGTGGAAGCGCGTCAGGTCGCGCAACGCTTTGCCTCGAACTGCGACCGATGAAGCATTAGTCCCTCCACCGGTCCCATGACTTTTCTCCACTCAAGGTTTAAAAGCATCGTATTTTTCACGACTGAAGAAGTATCAACCTTCGGTAGAAAGGGGCATTATTAGATGCCAGCGACTTTTAGGCCCCAAACCCGCCCACTCAGGAGCCCGGCGCCCGCGGGGCGTTCTTTGGCGCCTCGTGGCGGCGAGTCTGGCTAGAAACCACGGGGAACCACCGGACGAGGCTTGGAGTCCTAAAGCAGTGTGGGATCAGAAAATCCCCCAGTAGAGCCACCTCACCACATATGGGGAAAATCTGCCAAGTATATATATTTATCCCTCGATTTCCTAATTTCTAGTCTTTGTTGTAAGGATAATATTTCATAAGGAAAACATATATTATCGCCAAAAGGATAATCCTTGATAAGGAAAAAACGGATCTTATGTAAAGGATAATCGCAGTAAGGAAAAACTATTATTCCTAAAATAGACGGAGATTTGGGGCTGAGCGCATAAATTGGGAAGATCCCAGCGAGAAGAAAGGTATGCAATTCCCCTACTTATCTCGGCTATAACCGTTCTTCCTCCCATATTCTTGCGACTTAATCATCGGAGGCGGCGGGCCACCACGTGGATCTCCCTTTTGCATGTTCATTGCGTCGCGGGAATGCCGAAATGCATCAGGGCAGACAAAATTGGTTCTTGATGTAGTCTTTAAGATGATCAACGATCCCTTGAGGGCGAGGTCGAGTGACTTGGCTATCCATAAAGAAAAATGGTTGATGCGCAAATAAAACGCCTTCCTCCATTCCATTTCGGAAACCAATCACCTACTTTTTATTAAAAGTGGATCATCTTCCTTCGTCATAAATAAAGAAAGAATGACAACATAAAGGTAAGAGAAAATACACAACTTAAATACTGACATTTACGCTATCTATTTCTCTAACTTAAACATTGGGCCAGAGTGTGTGTGTCGATCGCGCTTTATTTGTTTTGCAAGTCCTTTGTATTTGTCGGGTTTAATCTTTTGACGATCCAGATGATACGTGAATCAGAGATATAAGCATGGTTTCTTCAATAAAATTTGATGATTGTTGATAGTATAATTTGGTATGCCATATTAATACACGTTTATCGATCATTTGTATCGTGAATAAATTTGGGTCACCTAAATGTAATACCTTTCTTAAAGTATGATCATGGCTTGATTCATTAGCTATTACAAAAATTTAAAATAAATCTAAAAGAAAGCATTGTTGGAAAAATAATCTTAATTTTAATGTAGTTTTTTTTTCTACAAGCTTTCTTTCCAGGTAGAAGAATTATTCAAAAAAGAAAAAGTGTCTCTTTAAAAACATTTTCAGCATAAATCTAAAATTTTCAAAATTATAAAAAGGTTTATTCAAAATAACCTTTCAGTCTAAATTCAGAATTCCTAAAACTTTAGAAAATGTCTATTAAAAAACATTTTTAATTTAAATTCATAATTTATGAAACTTTACAAACATTTCTTCAAAATATTCTTTGAGTCAAAATTTAGGATTTTCAAAATTCAAAAAAATGTATCTTCAAAGACATTTTCCACGTAACAAAAAGTACTTTAAACTTTAGTTTTAAATTTTTTTTTGCTTGGACTAAATATCCGGAAAGCCGGTATCCGGCTTAGAAGACAAGGCAACGAACGTGTCCAAATCAAAGTATTGAAAACGTAATGGACGGAACGAAAAAGCTAAGTTTCATGACTCAAACTGCACTATATCCAACGTGTATGAGCCAATTGCCTACCATTTGTCCATCCATGACTTAGACTTTCCTTACCAATTACGACACTCCTCACACGGACACGCAAAATCTCTGATAAAGGCATCTCATACCCACTTGATAATGACATGGCTGAACAAAATTAGCCATCCTAAATAATATAGATTATCTATTTCCTAATTTATAAATATAAGACATCGGACACGTTCTCAAACATTAACTGGGTTTTATAATTATAATAATCAATAGAACTTTCATATAATAAGGGATATAACAACTATTTGAAATAAAATAACACCTAGCTCTAACTCTAAGACATTCAAAGTTGGCTAGATGGTAAAAAATGAACTCCAATTTTGGTTTTGTGATCCCTAGCCTTACCCAAAAGAGATGACAAAAGGCGGTTTGCTTTAAGAATCAGAATTCAGAAGTAGTAGTAGTAGTAGTTATTTGAATCATGAGATTAGGCCTCGTGGGAATCTGTGTGAAACTGTTTTGGAAAAAGGGATCTTTTGAGAGATACTTCAGGGTTAAAGAAGAATTTGACCATCCAAGGAGAGAAACTTCTTTCTAGAAAATTTCACCCACATTCCAACCATATCATTATCCTTTGTCAAACTTCTCAATCCATATCATCTTCAACATCATTCTTTATCAAACTTCTCCAATCCAAATCATGTATTGTTTCAGCCTTTGTGTGAAATCACAGCACCCACAAAATTTAAGAAATAAACTTTTAAAATATCAATATCTTTGGAATTTTTTAATGTGGGGTGTCAAAGTTTGGAGTGGGAGATAAAAATTTGATAATATTTTTCATTAATTATGATTCGTTAATTAGTTGTTTGATATAAATAAACATACAACCTAAAATCAGTATACAAATTACTATTTTTCTGTTGTTTCTTATTTTCTAATTATTAATTTAAAATTGCAATAGAATGATTAAAAATAGAACACTAATTACCAGCTTAATTTGTAATTAATTAGGATTCATAAATAAGCTGTTTGATTTAAATAAAGATACAACCAAAAATCAGTATTCAAATTAATATTTTTCTGTTATTACTTATTTTCAAAATGTAATGAATGATTAAAAAATAGAACTCTAAGCATGAAACTTATTTGGAATTTGTTTTTGAATTAAATGACTTTATTACAATCATATTAAAAATTATCTTAGACTACAATGCGCTTTTAAATTTGAATTTTTATCAACTTGAAAGTTAAGTATGGACTTTTTAAATATATTTAAATATTAAAAATATGATAAAAATATATGTATTTTTTACTTCTTTTCAGTTTACATATTATATTGTAATACTTTTATAACTCTTATAAGGATTTGACCTGGTTCTTTTTTATATCTATCAAATTTCTTTTTATCATTTGAGTCAACCTTCATTGATCAAAATATTTTAAATTTATAATATTATAGAGATGAATAAATAATTTTTGAAAACTTATATTGAAAACTTATTTCCTCCAAATAATTATATGCGACCCCTGATAAACTAACAATTCATAAAAAAATCACCACAAAATTTTACAAAATTGTACTGATAGTTAAAATAAATAAATAAAATTCTGAAAGAAGGGTGGTGGGGAGGCAACTGGTGAAAGAAGAGATGAAACTATAAAAATATTAAAATAGAATTGAGTGGAGGGAAGAAGGATCTAGGAAAACAATCAAGAACAGGTGAATAGGAGCGAAATGTCCAAGTCCCCATCACAAGCCATTGCCAGGGATAATATTGGTGCGTCATACTGGCGAGCGAGGCAACCTCGATGGCGCCGCCTACACCAGAACCCCAGACCACCAAATCCCTCTTACCCAAGAAGGCTTGGTTCAGGCCCAGCAAGCCGGCGAGAGGATCCGCCAGATCGTCTCTGCCATGTCCCGGGACTGGAAGGTTTATTTTTACGTCTCGCCTTATGGCCGGACGCGATCCACGCTCAACGAAATCGGCAAGTCGTTCTCCAAGAAGAGGGTGATTGGAGTGAGGGAGGAGTGTCGGATTAGGGAGCAGGATTTTGGGAATTTCCAGGTCGAGGAAAGGATGAAAGTCGTCAAGGAGACCAGGTTGAGGTTCGGGAGGTTCTTTTATCGGTTTCCTGAGGGCGAATCGGCCGCCGATGTCTACGATCGCGTTTCCAGTAAGTGTATTTCATCAAATCTTAGATTTGTTACTTATTTATTTTTTATTTTTTTGCATTCCAACTTGTTTTCCTTTCGTTTCGATTGTTGTGTGATATATATTTATTCATTTAAAAAAAAAAAGGCAAATACGATGTGGAATTTGCTTTCGAAAAGCATAATGCTATTTAGGGCAATTAGTATTCTTTTTGTCTCAAGAAGTTAAATTTGATCTGGAGTGGGTTTTGTTTCGAGAAAAGCAAATTGTAATTCCTTTTTTCTTTCCTCTTCCTCTCTGGGTTTTAATTCAGACAATCACAAAAAAGCATTTAAAATGCTATTTAGAGTTAAATTAGCTTATGAAATAACCTGAAGAAACTTGCATTGTGGACTGTTCAGATGTGGTTTAATGTACTATGAGCAGTTGAGTTTATGGTTGCCTACAGGTCAAACCATGGCTGCTCGAGACTTGAATTCAGGTCAAAAATTAAAGATAACTGCACACAGCAGGCTAGGAGATGTCCCCAGCTTTTATGAGCTGTTTAGCAACCCTCAAATTGGCCTGAATTAGTTCAAGTGCCTATGGTGTTGTCTAGCATTTTTGACGAGCCTCAGCTCCAACTGATTAATGAGCTAACATATGAGCTAGAGCTTAGGTTATCCCTGTCATTTGCTGATGCCCACTCAGGTCACATTAGAAATCTTAGAAATAAAGTTTAAATAAGCTTGATTTTGTTGAGATGGTCTATAAAAAGCCCTATTTATTTGTTGTTAGTTCTTTACATCCCTATGTAGAGTTAGAAAACGGAAGTGGGTGGCAAAACTAAATATGTAGATTTCAAAAAATGCTGTGGTTGTTGATTAATATATGTATTGAGTGATATGAAGGCAACATAGTATGTTTTTACTTTATTCACTTACCATGTGCTGCTTTTCTTGATCAAAAAAAAAAAAAAAAATAGTATGGCTTTGCACATAAAAATATTCGGCTACCAGATCTGGGAATCGAGTGATTGAACTCCTCTTGAAATTCAGAACAATGAGTTGAGGATGCTAAGTTGGCTATCTTTCAATCTCAAAACTTTTATGTCCATTCATTATGTCCCAAAAAATATATATATATTTGTAGCTTCTTTGCACAGGAAGTTGTAATACCTGGAATGATTTTTTATCTTCTTTTTATAGTATCAGTGGAAAATATCTATAAATAAGAAAATGAAAGTACAAAGGAAGGAAGGGATTTCTTTCTGACAACATGTGCTTATGGAACCAATGCTAAAGCAGAATGATTTTTATCTTCTACGAGCAGTTACTATGCTTGGCTTGCTCTTGGGCATAATGGGGACATAATAAATTAGGCATGTGGCCAGTGTTTATAATTTTCTAATCTTTGGTTGTGGCTCAAGATTCAATTTTGGTGATGGTGATGTTGCGCTTCCTGTGATGACAAAGCTAAACTCAGAGAACGGCAGTACACAATGGCACCCATTCCTCCAGTGAATGTGTTTGTGAAGTATGCATTTAGTGACACAGCCAACATAACTTTTGTTTTAGATAAGTTCAATGGTTTGCTTTGCCCAGGCATGATAGGAGAGGTTGCATAACATCTAACAATACGTGGTTTCACTTTATGTTTTCTGCCTTAATTGGCTTGCTGATATCCTTATTTTAAGGTAATGAAAGAGTTATAAGCATAATTGGCATCAAGATGTGATGGTATTTTTGCCAGGAACACAAACTTCTGTGGCATCCTTGAAATTTTCTGGTATTAGAATTCATTTAATGATTACACATAATGTAGCAATCCTCAATTTGATATCTTTAATATTTTCCTTTTGAATGTTAGAATATACCAAGTGTTTTTCTATCATTAGAATCAAAATGCTACACCTATGATTGGAGTTGACTCTGCTATTTCTTTAAATGTGAAACTTGCTGCTTCTGCCAAACAACCATATTTATTTCGTTGTTTTATTCCAAAGTGCATTGTTCTTGCTCATTTCAGAGTTTGTTTTTCACGTATTCCTGCATATTTTTGTGGTGGAAAATCTTCGTAGCATATATACTCTGCATCAAATGCTGGGATGCTACCTTTTTTTCAGATTTGTACTAGGGAAATTGTTGAGTTTTCCTAGAAAGTAGGAACCATAAAAGAAATCATCTTCTTGCATTTAATTGGAGATGGGATGATGTTGGTATTTGTTTGGTTGCCAGTTCTAGCATTTCAATTATTATATTCATGACCCAACCTAAACTGCAGGTTTTCTTGAATCACTATGGAGAGACATAGACATGAACAGGCTTCATTCTGATCCTTCAAATGAACTAAATTTCATCATTGTAACACATGGGCTAACCTCACGAGTATTCCTCATGAAGTGGTTCAAGTGGACAGTGTCAGAAACATTCGACGCCTAAGTAATAATAAAGGAACTTTGTGAATTTCAAGGTGATTTGCAGTTTAAGATGGTGGTGAATACAGCCTGGCAATCCACCACAGAAGAGAGATGGTAAGATGGGGACTCTCCCCAGAGGCGATAGATGACCAAAAGTGGCGGGCACATTCCCACAAAGGCGAATGGAATGAAGATACTCACCACTTTTACTTACAATGCATCTTGATACTTTCTTTAAAATCTGAAGTCAGATAGCAGTGTTGAAGGAAGAATGATGAACCAAATCCCCTTCCATTTCCTTTGTATAATCCATAGACTACCCCAAGATTCTGTTATAATTCTTTGTAATTCATTTATCAACATGGTCTGACAACACTCTACCAAACTGGAGATGGAAAATTTTAATGAATATTGGATTTTATTTGGAGTTAATCCTCAAGAAATATTCTTTTTTGACCAGTTTAGATCAGTACATGCTAGATACCAGAGGCAAGGAAACAGAGGCAGCTATTGTAGTTAAAGCTTAAAACCAGCCTTGATCATATCATGTAGCTGGTGTCAAGTGGATCAAAACTGAATTTTTTTCGTACTATTAACTTTTCCTACATTGCTTCACTGGTGTCTCCTCTTTACAAATCATATCTGCAGTTAAGATCAATTCGGTGGCTTTAGTTTGTTTGTAAAAGAAAATTTGTAATGACCATTTGAGTCTGATGCTAAGAAAAGAGCTTGGTATAAGTGATTTATAACGTGGATAGAAAATATCGATTATTTGGGTTTTGTTGGATATATGAGAAGTAGACCACTGGGTGGATATTTTTATATAAATATCGAGTAATTAAAAATAATTCAAAATTTATATATATATATATATATATATATATATATATATATAATTTTAATTTGCTTATAAATTATTTTGAAAGTATGTATAATGATAATATCTATTGACACTTAGATTTTTTTAAATTTACTTTATTATATATTTATATTTGTTTATTGAAAAAATAAAATTATTTTATTAATACATATTCCAAACATTTAAAATAAAATTATTTCTATAATTTATACAAAATCATTTGCATTAAGAGCTAATTTCTAAATTTGATGATTGTAATGAGAATATTTTGATATTGGCAATAATTTTATAATTAAAATTATTTCAATACTTTTGAGTAATTGATTAAATAATTATAATTTTAAAAATTATAATTTATGAGTGTATCATTCAATATTTTTTGATGAAAATAGTAAATATATATTATTTAAGGGAATATTAAATGTATCATTAAAATTAAATACTTATTTGGTAATATCTTTGACAGATATATTTTCATATAATTATTTTGATTTTAGAAATGTTTCTTACATTGTTGGAGAGATTTTTAGGAAATTTGAATATTTAAATATAAAATTATTCAATATCATTTTTAACTATATTTGAGTTTTCTTTTTTGAAAATAGATAATATTTGAGGTACTTTTTTTTTTTTTTAAGGAAAGATGACCTTTTAAATATGAACTTCAAAACAGAGTAGATCACAAATAAAGGAGGGAGAAACGATCCCAGAATTGGACTTCCAACATGAAGACCAGGAGGCTGAGCTAAAGCTGTTGGCTGAACGTCCACAAAAATAACCACCACGCTGAGCATGGATTTTGACAAATGTACATGATCATCGTAGCAACCAAAAGTATTGGAACAGACATGAATCAGAAATGGATCTGGAGACTTGCATGGAATCATTTCTGTCTGTTTTAGTAGGAATTTGAGCCAACTGAGAGCTTCACGGACCGATATAACTTCAGCCAAGGCACCATCCAAAGGTCTTGCAAAACTTCTTCCACTTGCAACGATCATTTGGCCCTTTTCATTTTGCACTACCCATCCATAACCCAACTTTGAAATTTGTCGAGAACATGTAGCTCCGTCGTGTTATAAGGAAGCCAGCGTATACAGCCTCAAATCATGTTACTGTCATTAATTATATTTAGATGTAATTATAACGATGAGCTTAATTTTAGCCTTACCATTAACATATTTACTAAATTAGACTCTCAATCATTAATATATGTTTAGAACTTCTATCAATGAAAGGTATCGGAAAATGCATTACTTATGGTATTGGGAGCCACGGATCTCCTAACGAGTCACGATCTAAGTCCCTACCATGTCTTCCGATCAAAATCCAAACTTTAATCTCACACCGATCTCCTTAAGTAGCAAATAAATCACTCATTTACTCCAACATCCTTTGCCCAAATCAGAATGAAAAGTTAACTCCACCACCTTTCCTCAATGGTGTGTGCTCAATTCGAAGCACTCCTCATTAGTTCTGATTTACTCATTCGTCACAGGCACCACCCGGTGTCCTCTTGTTGAGATGCCTTGATGAGCTGTAGACCGGTTCTTTGGGGATAAACTTATCTGAGTGCTATTTAACATCTACATCTCCCCTCCATCAGCGACGGGACCCGACCGGATGCGCTTCAGGTGCCGGGTGGTCCCGCCTAGTGGAGTCCATTGTACAATCTCTAGGGAATGCCTGAAGGGGCTACACAAAGAAGAAGTAAATCGCACTGACGTATAATACCTCTCGAATATATAGATAAATCCCGGCCGACCTATCGGTGAGATTAACCACATCATACACATAAAAGACCCACAGTTTAATATGTGGAGCATTCTAAGAGTATTGTGGATTTGGGGTACAAAGAAGTAGAAATGAATAAAGTCCGATACATCGAACACAAATGGATAAATGCAATAGGGTGCGCGGTATTAGGCGGGGAGAGCGACGTCAAATTTGAACGAATAGACACTACGATCTGTGCGGACTGGGGCAGATTTAAAGAAAACAATAATGTGAGATAATAATCTCGAGTGGGTGGCATAATTTATAAGGAAAATAACATTTTATATTTGCAATGATTCTTCCTCTCAAAACCTTCCAGTTCCTCTTTGTAAAGTTCCCAGTTGAAACATTTCACAAAACCCAACTTACCCCACGTCCAACATATGCAAATCATGCTCCACAAATAAGCGGAACACAATGTTAAGAAAACCATAATACTTGCGTACCTGACATAAGCCAAACCTGAAAACATGTATAGCCATCAAGTAATAAGATAACTTTGAAATGCACCAAATCATGAGTATTAAAATGATTCATACTATATTTAGAAGAGAAATAACATGTCCATACCACATACCATACGTAAACGTCGGTAAGCGAAGCCACTCGCGATAAGCCGTGACAGCTAATGAACACTGTGTGGTTGCAGGCCGTCACGTGGCAGCTAACAGAGCCTCGGGTGGTAGGCCGTCACGTGGCGATTAACAAACCTCGAGAAATGGGCGGCCATCCACGTGGCAACTAAGCGACCTCCCGGGGTGGGCCAGGCCATCCGCATTGGCACTAACAAACCTCCGAGACGAGAGCAGCCATGCAGTGGCACCTAATAAACCTCGAGGAGAAGTAAACCTGGCCATCACGTGGCACCTAAATAACCTCCCGGGTGAAACTTGGCCATCCGCGTGTACTATCAAACCTCAGGGTAAACGACCATCACGTGGCACTAACAAACCTCGAGTGAACCTGTCCATCCGCGTGTCCTCTAATAATCCTCAGGGTAAACCCGACGTCACGTGGCAATAATAAACCTGGGTAACCCGGCCATCACGTGTTAACGATATAACCGTTCCCTTTACCTCACGTGTGCCTTCCGTGTCTGGTATTAGAGTCGAGTCCATGAAAATCTCAAGATCCACTGCTTACCCAACAATAATTTTTTCAAGATAGTTTACAACTTCAATCCCGTACTCAAAGTATCCAAACACCACCAACTCATCACGAACACGATCAAAACTTGCAAATAATTGAAATGTTGACCGAAATTCATGAAATAATAGCTGTTTATCTGGCGAAAATCATGTTTGAATACAGCAATGAAGTATTCGAAAGCGGTATATAGGTAAAGTATTTTATCATAATGAATATATCCAACATAATACCCCAAATCATTTAAAGAAGCATACTGTTTTGCACTCCACGACTATAGGCGCTCGGTCCTGAAACACACACACCCTGTGGGTTGCCTCCGGCGCGTGAGTGCGCATTAATATAGATAAAACTAAAGCAGGCTCTAATAACTGAATAACAACCTTAGGATGCCCAGAGGCCTTAGAATAGCTGTTAGAACTAAATATCCAGAATTGAGTAGACGGTCACAGATTACGAGTGTCTTATAGGCCCAGATGCAAATTGGGGTTTTTCACGGGGTATTTATAGAAATTGAACGTCCAATAATTCAAAACTCAATTTCATTAATACTGACTTGATTTTGCCAATTTGACCAATCGGTACTCTATTTAATCCGACTTCTCGGTAATTACGAAACAACTAAATGGAAACCTAACCCAAGCATTGTCAAAAATTTAAACCACATATCAATGGAAAGCTGAGACCATGAACTCATTGGTACCATTACCTTGGTCAACAGTCGCTGCGGTGGCTGACAGAGCTCGGTCTAACCTTTGGCGATTTTGTTTTGGTTAACTTCCAAGCGGTGAGGAATCTGCAAAAAAGGGACCCACGTGGTGAGTTCAGAAGGTCCAAAAAATGGTGGAAAGAGTATAAGGGTGGCCTGAGGTGTGCGGAAAATGGCGAAATCACAAAGCTTCCGAGGTGAAAATCGGTCGCAGCCTTGCCGTCTTCTGGCGGATCGGCGCGTCGGGTAGCCGGTTGGCGTGAAATTTCACGTCGGCCGTCGGAAGTGGCGGAGAACCTCATGGTCGTGGCGTGTAGCTGGTGGTTGGCCGGGGTGCCTCGTACGGATTCAGTCTTCCGGCGCCGGGTGACTGCTCGACCCGAATGGTGTTCCCAGGTTTGGAGGATTTTCTCTTAGGTTTTGGGGTTCAAAAAGTGTCTTGTAGGCTAGGAGGGTTTTCATTTGGAATCCCAAACTATGTTTATATAGGGTCTAGGGTCAATTTCGGGTAAAAATCCCGGACAGAATTTGGACACTGATAAAGTGCTACTATTGAACTTCTAATAGTCGTAACTTTTTATCCGTAAGTCGGATTGTGACGTTCCGCCCGTCTATGAACTCGTATCGACGAGGCCTACGAAATGGTGCCTTAGTCAACCCAAAATTATTCATTCTTGAAAAAAGTCAACTTTGGTCAACCCACTAAGTGTTGGTCAAACCTAGTCAACTTTGGTCAAACTTAATCAAGCTTGGTCAAACACGTTTCAAACTTGTATTATTTGGTACGGGTCATTCTGATCTACCCCTTAAAGAAAATTTAAGTCCCACGAGAAAGTCGTACATGTTCTGAGGAAGAGATGAGGATCTTGGTTCGCATTTGGTTCTCCCATTTCTGTGATCGCCCCTCTTCGACTAGGTGGTTTCTCAAGGGACTTTCACTAAGGATATTGTCTTGTTGCGAGAAGCTCCTTCTCTTCCTACCCCGGAATGCACGGCTGTTCTCATAGGACCAAGTCATCTCTCGGTTCAATCTCACGGTGTCTCAGACACTTGTGAGGATCACAGAATATATGCATTAGCATGGAGATGTGGAACACATTATATGAGCTCGAGCTCCTCAGGTAAGTCTAATCTATAGGCCTTGGACCCATCCTCTCAACAGTCTCAGGTCGGGTGTAGCGAGGTTGCTTTCCTGCAGCTGGCTTGATACCACCCACAAGGAGAGAGTTTTAAGAATATAGATCCTGCGACCTCAAACTCAAGATCATACAGAGATATCCACATAACACTTAAATATTCATTCAAAGCGTATGCTGACCACCCGACAAGCTGGATTTGGCGCGCAATCTTTAGCGTCGCCAAAAGCCTGCAGGTCGACTTTCGTATTAGCCATGCTTGGTGATACCGTCACACGCCACGTCCCAGGTGGAGGGAAATAATGGGGATGAGTTCGACAACTCAGTAGTGAATCCACAACGAAGCCATGCTCATAAACATTTCAATTATACATAATTCAAGATATCTCGAAAACATGAGCATTTCACATATATTAGGTTGATGATGGGAAACACGCCGTGCAATCACACCACCATCTCCAACCCCTCATCGTGATTGCCCGAGCTTTCAACCCCGGGGGACTAGCCAATCATCCCAGGAACAATGACAAATTGTTGGGACTTACCACCGGATATGCCCACATCTCATACGTCTATGACCCCCATGGGATTCTGACCCGGACTTAATGATCATTGTCCGTGTCCATTACATGTCCAGGACTCTCACACATTCTCTTACCCATGTCATGCTTTAAAACAATTTCCTGAGCAATCAACACATGGATATTTAAAAACATCATGTACGATTAATTCAAAGATTTCCATATATATAAAAATATGCATTATATATCACTAGAAAATCACACGGTCAAAACGCGAGGAATGGTACAAAATTCCCCTGACATCAAACCATAAATAGGAGAGGGTTATGGAATCCCTACCTTCCTTGGATTCAAAATCCATGAGGAAGTCTCAGGAAGTCAAAACCGAGACTACTGAGGATGCGCAAATAACAAGTCATAAGATTCCTTAGCCTCTCACGATCCGTGTCATGTAAAAATTACTCAAGTGGTCTATTACTTATCACCACTCGACTCACGTATATTCTTATACCTTCGACATAAGCCTTGATCCCAGTGCCTCTCTGCACACTTGCAGGATCAACATTTAACACTCATTATTAGGGTTACACAAACAAACCTTGGCCTTGAAACACTCTTGTATTCTATCACCAGTATTATAATTTGAAGATAAAGTGCTAAGAGTTCCTTTCGAAGTGGAATCACTTTCGGTCGGAGGCGAAATGATCGAGTCGCTAGGCCAAAATGCCTTGTGTAACGGAAAAATCCGACCACAAAAATGCCGGGAATTTATGATTTTCCCCACTTTTCCATAAGTTTCCAACCAAATCAATCCCAATACTCAAACACACATCAAAGCCACTCTGTCGACGAAACATCTTCCAAGACACATCTTAAAACAAGAATCTGGGGTTACGCCAAATCATCGCTCAACTTGATCTGAGAGTTGAGGATGAAATTCTAACTTCAAAGGAAGTAATCTTGATCATATCCTCTATACAAAATCCCCTCAAATCCTTACCTGAATGGCAAGGATTAGGGTTTTACCTCCCATATCCGCTAAAATCTAGGGTTATGAGAAATTTCCCCCAACCAAACCCTAGAAGAACCATTTTACAAGAATCAAACCATGACCTTTACCTTTTTTGGCTCGATCCTTTCCTAGTCAAACAATGAAGTGGTCTGTTATTTTGAGAACCCTTCTATGAACCTCACGGTAATTCCCGTAGCTAATCCCTAGGAACTCCGCACCTCTATCACACGTGGTTGGTTGCTCCCGATTTGCCACTTTGCTTCTACTTTCGAGGATCCACCTAAATGCCATCGTGAAACTACATGTCGAAGCCACAGCTCGACTTGACCAAAATTCTCATTTCTTCGAACTTGGCATACAGCGGTATTGCCTTAAAGTACGCAACACGAGCCCAATGTCTCTCATGTTCGACTTCGCTCTCAGTACACTAGATATCGTCGATGAAGACAATGACAATCCGATCTAAGTATGGACGGAAGACACGGTTCATTAAATCCATGAAAGGTGCTGGGCATTGGCGGGTCAGAAGAAATCACTAGAAAACTCATAACGCCCATATCTAGATCTTGAAAAGCCGTCTTTAGAATGTTTGACTCCTAATCCTTAATTGATGGTACCACGAGCCTCGAAGCGATCTTAAAGAACACTCTTGCACCACAGAGCGATCAAATAGGTCATGTCGGCGAGGATGTTAGTTACAGTGACCTTATTGACTTTACGTAGTCTATACACAACCTCTAAATTGCCATCCCGGGAAGAAGAACTATATTCGAAATAAATGGAACATAATCAATTTCAAGGATAAGGTTAGGAAGGTATACAAAACCTTGGATAGGTTGCGGCAATGTGAGAATTCGAGGAACCTGGGGCTGATACCAGGCGCGGGACCCGACCGGATACCCTTCCGAGGTACCCGGGTGGTCCCTTAGTGGAGTCCCATTGTACAATCTCTAGGGAATGCACAAAGGGGCCCCCACCTAAAGAGAAGTAAATACGCAACACTATAATACCTCAAATATATAGATAAATCCACGACCGACCTATCGAGGTAGGTCGTAACCACATCATACATAAAAGGAACCCGATAAGTTTAATACCCCAATGTCGAGCATTCATAAGAGTATTGTGGATTTAGGGGTACAAGTAAAATGAATAAGTCCGATACATCAAACACAAATGGATAAATGCAATGAGTGCGACATTTGTGAGCGGGAGACGTCAAATGAGATGCGAATAAGGCCTACGATGCATGCGGACCTAGGGAGCAGTTTAAAAACAATAATGTGAGATAATAATCCTCGGTGGTGGCATAATTTATAAGGAAATAACATTTTTATATTTTGCAATGATTCTTCTCTCAAAACCTTAGTTCACTCTTTGTAAAGTTCCCCGTTTAGAAACATTTCACAAAACCCAACTTTTACCCCGTCGTATATGCAATCATGCTCCTGAATAGTGGAGACACAATGTTAAGAAAACCATAATGCACTTATTTGTACCTGACATAAGCGACCTGAAACATGTATAGCCATCAAGTAATAAAATAACTGAAATGCACCAAATCATGAGTATTAAAATAGTTATACTATATTTAGAAGAAACAACATGTCCATACCACATACCCATCATAAGCGATGCGATGGCGGAAGCCTCACGATGCCAAGTGACAACTAATGAACTGTGTGGATTTTGGCCATCACGTGGCAACTAGCAAACCTCGGTGGGCAGAGCCATCCACGTGGCAACTAACAAACCTCGAGTAGACTGGCCATCACGTGGCAACTGAACAAGCCTCGGTGAACCCGGCCATCCACGTGGCACTAACAGGCCTCCGGGCGAGCCCGACCATCACGTGGCACCTAATAAACCTCAGGAGTAAACGGCCCATCACGTGGCACCTAAACCAACCTCAGGGTAAACTTGGCCAAATCACGTGGCACTATCAAACCTCGGGTAAACGACCATCCTGCGATGGCGCTAACAAACCTCAGGTGAACTTGTCCATCACGTGTCACTCTAATAATCCTCGGGTAATGGCCGTCGCGTGTGATAATAGCCTCCAGGGTAACCGGCCATCACGTGGTAACCAATATAACCGTTCCCTTTCTCACATGTACCTTTCCAACAATACCGTATTAGAGTCAGTCCACAAAATCTCAAGATCCACCTTTCTTTTAACAATAATTTTTTCAAGATAGTTTACAACTTCAATCCACGTACTCAAAATATCCAAACACCACCAACTCATCCCACGAACAATTAAAACTTTTTCAAATAGTGAAATGTTGACAAAATTCACATGAAATAATAACTTGTTTATACAGCCCAGAAAATCATGTTTGAATGCAACCCGACCATCGATCAAAACGGTATATAGGTAAAGTATTTTATCACAATAGATATATCAACATAATGCCCAAATCATTTAGAAGCATATAAACCACTCACGGACTATAGACCAGCTCGGTCGCCTTTCACTGCGGGGATTGCCTCCGCACGGCGTGAGTGCACGTAATATAGATAAAACTCGGCTTAGGCTCTAATAACTGAACCCGGTAACCTTAGGATGCGAAGGCCTTGGGCTTAACTGTTAGAACTAGAAACCATCCAAATTGGACTCAGCGGTCCAATTACACGGTGTGCCCTATAGGCCGAATTACTTTACACAAAATTGAAGTTTTCACCAGGAGCTAATTTCTCGAAATTGAACCGTCCAATAATTCCTAAAGAAACATCGATTTCATTAATACAACTTCAATTTTGCCAAATTTGACCAATCGGTACTCTATTTCAATCCCGACTTCATTAATTACGAAACAACCCTAAAAATGGAAAGCCTAACCAAACGTGTCCGAAATTTACAAACCATATCAATGGAAAGCGAGAGACCGGGGAACTCATTGGTACCATTACTGTAGTCGGCGGTCGCTGTGGTGGCCAAAAAACTCGATCTAACCTTTGGCCGATTTTTTTTTCGTTGTAACTTCCAAACGGTGAGAATCTGCAAAAGGGATACGTAGATGAGTTTAGAAGAAGGTCCAAATGGTGGAAAGGAGCTATGGATGGCCTGAGGTGGCGGAAAATGCGAAATCACAAAACTTCGGGTGAAGAAAATCGGTGCGGTAGCGCCGTCTTCTCAGGCGGATCGGCGCGTCCGATTGTCGGTTGGCCGTGAATTTCACGTCGGCCGTCGGAGAGTGCGAGCCTCATGGTCCGGCGCGTGTAGCTTGTGGTTGGCCGGAGGTGCCTCGATGCAGTTCCGATCTTCCACGGCGCGCGGGTGACTACGACCCCGAATCGTTTACAGTTTGGAGTTTTCCTCTTCCAGTTTTTTTGGGGTTCCAAAGAAGATGTCTTGTAGGCTAGGGTTTCATTTGGAATCCCAAACTATGTTTATATAGAGATTGGGTCGATTTCGGGTAAAAATCCGGACGAATTTGGATGCTTGATAAAGTGCTACTATTGAACTTCTAATAGTCGTAACTTTTTATCAGTAAGTCGGATTGTGACGTTCCGCCCGTCTATGAACTCGTATCGACGAGGCCTACGAAATAGTGCCTTAGTCAACCCAAAATTATTCATTCTTGAAAAAGTCAACTTTTGGTCAGCCCACTAAGTGTTGAACAAACCTAGTCAACTTTGGTCAAACTTAATCAAAGCTTGGTCGAACCACGTTTCAAACTTGTATTATTTGGTGCGGGTCATTACAATCTACTCCCCACAAAGAAAATTTCGTCCACGAAATTCGTACACGTGTTCTGAGGAAGAGATGGGGATCTTGGTTTCGCATTTGGTTCCTCCCGCTCTCAAGTGGCCTCTTATTTGGTGGTTTCTCAAAGGGACTTTCACTAAGGGATATTGTCTTGTTCTGACCTCCCTTCTCTTCCCTACCCGAATGCGCCTTGCATTTGTTCCTCATAGGATAGGGCCATCTCTCCAGTTCAATCTCTGGTGTCTCAACGCAGTGAGGATCTGAGTATACTTCGCGTAGCATGGAGATGTGGAACAACACATTATAGACTCGAGAAAGCTCCTCGAGTAGAAGTCTAATCCTATAGGCCCTTTGGGACTCTATCTCTCAACAATCTCAAAGGTCGATGTAGCGAGGATTTAGCTTTCCTACGCTTTAGCGTACCACCCACTTCCGAGGAAGAGTTTAGAATACTCGATCCTCGACCTCCAAACTCAAGATCCTTTAGAATATCGCGCACTTAAATATTCATCCCTTGTGTGCTCGACCACCCGACAGAAGCTAAGGTTGGCATACAATCTTTCCCATCCTCCGAGCCTACGGTCCAACCATGTCCTGGTGGTCGTACTCTGATCTAAGGTGGAAATAATGGGGATGAGTTCGACAACTCGGTGTAGTGAATCCTATAGAAGCCATGCTCGTAAACATTTCAATTATACATAATTCAAGATATCTCAAAACATGAGCATTTCACATATAATGAGTTGATGATGGAAACACATAAATGCAATCTTACCACCATCCTCGACCCCTCATCGGTGATTCTTTCGAGCTTTCAGCCGAGGGGACTAGCCAATCATCCCGAACGATGACAAATTGTTGGGACTTCCTGAAGGGGATATGCCCACATCTCATACATCCCATGACCCCATGGGATTGACCCAAGGACTAGTCATTGTCCCGTGTCCATTACATCAATCCGGACTCTCACACATTCTCATACCCATGTCATGCTTTAAAACAATTTCACAAAGCAATCAACCACATGGATATTTAAAAACATCATGTACAATTAATTGAATTTCCATATATATAAAAATATGCATTATATATCACTAGAAAATCACACAGTCAAGCACGAGGAATGGTACAAAAAATTCCCACAACATCAAGCCATAGTAAATGCGGGAGAAGGTTATAAGATCCCGCCTTCCTTGGATTGAAAATCCATGAGTCTCCCGAGGAAGTCAAAGGCAGAGACTACTCGAGGATGCATAAATATGAGTCATAAGATTCCTTAGCCTACCACAATCCGTGTCGTGGCAAAATTTACTCAAGTGGTCTATTACTTATCACCACTCGGCTCACGTATGTTCTTATACCTTCCAACATAAAGCCTTGATCCTAGGAGTGCACTCTCTTACACTTACTAGGATCAACATTTAACCTCATTATTAGGGTTACGACAAGCACCCAACGTAAACACCTCTTGTATTCCCATCTCCATATTACTCATTTGAAGATAAAGTGCTAAGAGTTCCTTTCCAAAGTGGAATCCACTCAGTCGAGCAGAAATAGTCAAAGTTATGGCCAAAAATACTAACACGGCCATAACGAGAAAAATCCGGCCAGCGAAATGCCGAATTTATGATTTTCCCCACTTTTTCCATAAGTTTCCAACCAAATCAATCCCAATACTCAAACACACATCAAAGCCACTCTATTCAACCCGAAACATCTTCCAAGACACATCTTAAACAAGAATCTAGGGTTCTGCCAAATCATCACTCAACCAATCTAAGGTTAGGATGAAATCCTAACTTCAGTAATCCATGAATCGCATCCCTCTATACAAAATCCCCTCAAATCCTTACACAAATAACCAAGGATTAGGGTTTTACCTCCCCATATCCTTAAAATCTAGGGTTATGAGAAATTTCCCCCAAACCCTAGAAAAGAACCATTTTTACAGAATCAAACCAACGACAACACCTTTTGGCTTTCGATCTCCTTTCCTAGTCAAGCAGTAAGGAAGTGGTCCTGTTATTTTGAGAACCCTTCTATGAACCTACGGTAATTCCGCTAATCCTAGGAACTCCCGCACCTCTGTCACCGTGGTTAGTTTGCTCCCAATTTGCCACGCTACTTTACGAGGGGATCACCTAAATGCCATCGCGGGAAACTAAGTATCGAACCCTTTCATTGACCAAAATTCTCATTCTTCGAACTTGGCATACAACTGGTATTGCCTTAAAGTCTGTAACACCAAACCCAAATGTCTCTCATGTTCCAACTCGCTTCTCGAGTACACTAGATATCGTCGATGAAGACAATGACAATCCGATCTAAGTATGGACGGAAGACCTGGTTCATTAAATCCATGAAAGCTGCTGGGCATTGGTGAGTCCGAAAGAAATCACTAGAAACTCATAACGCCCATATCTCGTCTTGAAAGCCGTCTTTGGGAATGTTTGACTCCCTAATCCTTAATTGATGGTACCCTGACCTCAAGCCAATCTTAAAGAGCACTCTTACCATGGAGGCGTCGGAAATAGGTCATGTCCAGAGCGAGGATATTGGTTCTGTTGACCTTATTGACTTTACGTAGTCTATACACAACCTACAGGGTGCCATCCAGGAAGAAGAACTATATTCCAAGAATAAATGGAACATAATCAATTTCAAGGATAAGGTTAGGAAGGTATACAAAGGCTCTTCGGATGAGTTGCCTGTGTGTATGACGAGGTCGGGAACCTAGAGCTCGATACGGCGACGGGACTAGGCCGGATGCCCTTCAAGGGGTACCGGGTGGTCCCGCCTAGTGGAGTCCCATTGTACAATCTCTAGGGAATGCCTGAAAGGGGCCCCACCTAAAGAAGAAGTAAATACCTGCAACAGCATAATGCCTGAATATATAAGATAAATCCACGGCCAGAGCTATCCGAGGTAGGTCATAACCACATCATACATAAAAGGAACCCAATAAGTTTAATACTAATGTCAGAGCATTCTAAGAGTATTGTGGATTTAGGGGTACAAGTAGAAATGAATAAGTCGATACATCAAACACAAATGGATAAATGCAATGGGGTCGACGGTACATTGGGGGGGAGGCGACGTCAAATGCGGCGCGAATAGGCCTGATATGTACGGACTGGGGAGCAGTTTAAGCAATAATGTGAGATAATCTCGGTGAGTGGCATAATTTATGGGAAAATAACATTTTATATTTGCAATGGTTCTTCTCTCAAAACCTTCCGTTCCTCTTTGTAAAAGTTCCGTTTAAACATTTCACAAAACCGACTTTTACCCACGTCATTATATACCCAAATCATGCTGCACAGTAGGCGACACAATGTTAAGAAAACCATAATCTGCACTGTACACAACATAAGCCAAGCACAAAACATGTATAGCCATCAAGTAATAAGATAACTTTGAAATGCACCAAATCATGAGTATTAAAATAGTTATACTATATTTAGAGAAACAACATGTCCATACCACATACCCATCATAGCGGTGGTAAGCCAGACCTCGCGACAAGTGACAACTAATGAACACATTGGTTACCCGGCCATCACGTGACGGCTAACAAACCTCCAGGTAGACAGGCCATCACGTGGCGGCTAACAAACCTCAAGTAGACCAGGCCATCCGCGTGGCAACTAACAAACCTCGGGTAGACCAGGCCATCACGTGGCAGTAACAAGAGCCTCGAGCGACCCGGTACCATCCGCGTGGCACCTAATAAACCTCCGAGTAAAACTGACCATCACGTGGCACCTAAATAACCTCCGGGTAAACTTATCCATCCGCATTAGCACTATCAAACCTCGGATGCTTGACCATCCCACGCATTAACCTTAACAAACCTCAGGTGAACTGTCCGTCACGTGTCTGCAACCAATCCTCACGGGTAAGCCGTATCAGCGTCAGCAACTAATAATAAACCTCCAGGGTAACCAGGCCATCACGTGGTAACCAATATACTTAGTTCCCTTTCTCACATGTACCTTTCCAACAATGCAAGTATTAAGAGTCGGTCCACAAAATCTCAAGATCCACCTTTCTTTTAACAATAATTTTTTTCAAGATAGTTTACAACTTCAATCCACGTACTCAAAATATCCAAACACCACCAACTCATCCACGAACACAGTAAAACTTGCAAATAATTGAAATGTTGACAAAATTAAACGAAATAATAACTTGTTTTATACGAAGCGAAAATCATGTTTGAATGCAACCAACCGTCGATCAAAGCGATTATATAGGTAAAGTATTTTTATCACAATAGATATATCAACATAATACCCCAAATCATTTTAAAGCATATAAACTACTCCGCAGAGACTATAGGCGCTGATCTGCTCCCCTGCGAGGATTACTTGCCTCCCCGGCCGGCGTGAGTGCTGTAATATAGATAAAGAGCTAAAGCAGGCTCCTTAAGCCCGAACCAACAACCTTAGGATGCCGAGGCCTTAGAATAGCATTGGGAACTAAGAAACCATCAAATTGGACTCCGACCGGTCGGAATTACGCGGAGTGTCATACTATGGCGATACCTAAAATTGGGGTTTTTCACCCGGGAGCTAATTTCTCGAAATTGAACTGTCCAATAATTCCTAAAAACATCCAATTTCACTAATACAACTTCAATTTTGCCAAATTTGACCAATCGGTACTCTATTTCAATCGGAGCTTCGGTAATTGCATTTCAACCCTAAAAATGGAAACCTAACAACGATGTGAATTTACAAACCACATATCAATGGAAAGCCCAAGAGACCAGGAACTCATTGGTACCATTACCTTGGTCCAACAGTCGCTGTGGTGGCCGGCAAACTCGATCTAACCTTTGGCCGATTTTGTTTTCGTTGTAACTTCCAAACGGTGAGGAATCTGCAAAAAGGGACCACGTAGATGAGTTCAGAAGGTCCAAAAATGGTGGAAAGAGTATGGGGTGGCCGGTGGCGGGAAAGATAGCGGAAATCACAAAACTTCAGTGAAAAATCGGTGCGGTATGGCCAGGTCTTCGGCGGATCGGCGCGTCCGGTGTCGGTTGACGCGTGAAATTTCCGTCCGACCGTCGGAAGTAGCGAACCTCGTAATTAGGCGCGTGCTTGGCTGGTGGTTGGCGGAGGGTGCCTCGTGCGGTTCGATCTTCCGCGGCGCGCGGTGACTACTCGGCCCAAATGGTGTTCCCGGTTTGGAGAGTTTTCTCTTAGGTTTTTGGGGTTCAAAAAGTGTCTTGTAGGCTAGGGTTTCATTTGGAATCCCAAACTATGTTTATATAGGGTCTAGGGTCGATTTCGGGTAAAAATCCCGGACAGAATTTGGACAGCGATAGTCAACTGTGAACTTCATGAAGTCGTAACTTTTTATCCGTAAGTCGGATTGTGACGTTAGCCGAATCTATGAACTACGTATCGGCGAGGCCCTCACGAAATAGTGCCTTAGTCAACCCAAGGTATCCATTCTTGAAAAAAAGAGTCAGCTTTGGTCAACCTTACAAGTGTTGGATTAAAACCTAGTCAACTTTGGTCAAACTTAATCAAGCTTGGTCAAGCCACGTTTCAAACTTGTATTATTTGGTGCGGTCGTACAATCTACCCCCTTAAAGAAAATTTAGGTCCACGAAGTCGTACACGTGTTACGGAAGAGATGAGGATGCGGATTCGCATTTTGGTTACTCAGCTCTCAAAATTAGCCTCTTAAAGGCTAGGTGGTTTCTCAGGGACTTTCACTAAGGATATTGTCTTTGTTGCGAGAAGCTCCTTCTCTTCCTACCCGAGGAGATACGCATTTCCTCATAGGATAAGTCATCTCTCGGTTCAATCTCAAATTGTCTCGACACTTGTGAGGGATCTAGATATACTTGCGCGTAGCATGGAGATGTGGAACACATTATATAGACTCGAAAGCTCCTCCAGGTGGGGTCTAATCTATGGCCACTTGGACTATCCTCTCCAACAATCTCAAAAGGTCCGATGTAGCGAGGATTTAGCTTTCCTCGCTTCCCCAAGCGATACCACCTTCCCGAGGGGAGAGAGTTTAGGAATACTCGGTCTCGAGCCTCCAAACTCAAGATCCTTTAGAATATCCACATAACTTGCTTAAATATTCATGAAAGCGTATGCTTTCTGACCACCCAGCGAGAGCTAAAGGTTGGCATGCCAAATCTTCAGCATCCTCAACCACAGATCAGCTTTTCGTATCACACGGCGGTCTCGTACCTACAATCTAAGGTGGAGGAGGCATGGGGATGAGTTAAAGCAACTCGGTAGTGAGATCCCCTAACAAGCCATGCTCATAGAAAAAGCATTTCAATTATACATAATTCCAAGACTATCTCAAAACATGAGCATTTCACATATATTAGGTTGATGATGAAATGCAATAAATGCAATACTACCACCATCTCAACCCCTCATCAGTGATTCTTTCGAGCTTTCAACCAGGGACTAGCCAATCATCCCAGAACAATGACAAATTGTTGGGACTTACCACCCAAGGATATGCCCACATCTCATACATCTATGACCTTTATGGGATTCACGGTAAGGACTAGTCATTGTCAGAGTGTCCATTACTCAATCGGGACTCTCACACATTCTCATACCCATTATGTGCTTTAAAACAATTTCACCAAGCAATCAACCATGGATATTTAAAGTATCATGTACGATTAATTCAAAGATTTCCATATATATAAAAATATGCATTATATATCATTAGAAAATCACCACAGTCAAAAGCACGGAATGAGTGCAAAGAAAATTCCCCCTGAAACATCAAACCATAGTAAATGCAGGAGAGGTTATAAGATCCCTACCTTCCTTGGATTCAAAATCCATGAGTCTCCCAGGAAGTCAAAAGCAGAGACCTAGAAGGATGAATAACAAGTCATAAAAGATTCCTTAGCCTCTCACAATCAAGTGTCATGTAAAAAGTACTCAGTGGTCTATTACTTATCACCACTCGACTCACGTATATTCTTATACCTTCCAACATAAACCTTGATCCCCGAGTGCACTCTCCTGCACTTACTAGGATCAACATTTAACACTCATTATTAGGTTACACAAACAAACGCACCCAACCTTAAACACCTCTTGTATTCCTATCTCATATTACTCATTTGAAGATAAAGTGCTAGAGTTCCTTTCGAGTGGAATCACTTTCGGTCGGACGAGAAATGATCGAGTTATGGCGGTAAATACTGTGTGGCCATAGCAGGAAAATCCGATACAAAAATGCCGAAATTTATGATTTTCCCCACTTTTTCATAAGTTTCCAACCAAATCAATCCCGATACTCAAACACACATCAAAAGCCACTCTATTCAGCGAAACATCTTCAGACATCTTAAACAAAGTCTAGGGTTACTGCCAAATCATCCACTCAACGATCTAAGGTTAGGATGGAAATTCTAACTTCAAAAGAAGAGTAATCCATGAATCATATCCCTCTATGCAAATCCTCAAGTCGCACACAATAACTTCAAGGATTAGAGGTTTACCTCCCCATATCAGCTTAAAATCTAGGGTTATGAGAAATTTCCCCAACCAAACCACACAGAAAAGACCCATTTACAAGAATCAAACCCAGCGGCTACGGCTTTTGAACGTCTCGCTTTCACAATTAATGATAGAGTGGTCACATTATTTTGAGAACCCTTCTATGAACCTACGATAACACCCCGTTAATCCTAGGAAACTCCGCACTTCTGTCACCGTAGTTGGTTGCTCCCAATTTGCCACTGCTTCTACTTTATAAGGATCCACCTAAATGCCATCGTGAAGCTACATGTCGAAACCCCCTCGGCCAATAAGAAATTCTGTTCTTTGAACTTGGCATACAAGCGGTATTGCCTTGCTTAAAATTACGTAACACCAAACGAATGTCTATCATGTTGACTCGCTTCTAGAGTACATAGATATCATTCGATGAGATTGTGTCAGATCTAAGTATGGGCCAGTTTGGTTCATTAAATCCATGAAGGCTGTAGGCATTGGTAGTCGAAGAAGAACCACTAGAAACTCATACTTGCCCATATCTCGTCTTGAAAGCGTCTTTGGGAATGTTTGACTCCACAATCAGCAATTGATGGTACCACGACCTCAAGCCAATCTTAAAGAACACTCTTGCACCACAGGTGATCAAATAGATTCATCAATCAGAAGCCCGAGGATATTGGTGAAGGTGACCTTATTGACTTTACGTAGTCTATACCACGACCTCTGAGGTGCCATCGGAAGAAGAACATATTCGAGAATAAATGGAACATAATCAATTTCAGGATTAAGGTTAGGAAGGTACTCTGAAACCTTTGGATGAGTTGCACGACAATGTACAACCCAAAGGTCGAGAACCACAGAGCTCGATACCAGGCGACGGGACCCGACCAGGATACCCTTCGGGGGTACCTGGAGTGGTCCCGCTAATTAGTCATTATTTGTCTACAGGGAATGCACAAAGGGACCCCACCTAAGAAAGTAAATACACATAACACTATAATATAAATATATAGATGATACGACCGACCTATCGAGGGTAGGTCCGCCTTACATCATACATAAAAGGAACCCGATAAGTTTAATACTAATGTCGAGCATTCTAAGAGTATTGTGCTTGGGGTCTGAAGTAGAAATGAATAAGTCGATACATCAAACACAAATGGATAAATGCAGTAGAGTCTGCGACCGGTGTGGGGGAGGCTGACGTCAAATCTGACTGGCGAATAGGCCCTCTGATATGTACGGACTGAGGAGCAGATTTAAGAAACAACAATGTGGATAATAAATCTCTCTGGGTGGGTGGCATAATTTATAAGAGGAAAAATAACATTTTTATATTTGCAGTGGTTCTTCTCTCAAAACCTTCGTTCCACTCTTTGTAAAGTTCCTGGATTTGAAACATTTCACAAGATGACTTTTTGCCGTCCGACATATGCAAATCGTATACACTGAATAAGTGAGCTAATGTTAAGAAAACCATAATACTTTGCAACATGACCAAGCACAAAACATGTATAGCCATCAAGTAATAAGATAACTTTGAAATGCACCGTCATGAGTATTAAAATAAGTTATCTATATTGTGTTGAGAGAAACAACATGTCCATACCACATATACCCATCATAAACGTCGATGGCCGAGGCCCTCGCGATATGCCGAAGTGACGACTAATGAACACGTAGTTACACGACATCGGTAGCGGCTAACAAACCTCGGGTAGACGGCCATCACGTGTGGCAACTAACAAACCCTCCAAGTAGACCCGGCCATCCGTGGCAACTAACAAACCTCGGTGGGCAGGCCATCCGCGTGTAGTAACAAACCTCGAGGCGACGTGATGCGTGGCACCTAATAGCTCCAGGAGTAAACGACCCCGTCAGCATTGGCTTTAAGAAATAACCTCCGGGTAAACTTGGCCATCACGTGGCACTAATATCAAACTACTCGAGATGGCTTGACCATCCGTGGCAACAAACCTCAGTGAACTGTCCATCACGTGTCCTACAATAATCATAATTAAAGCCGTGAGTCGGCGTGTGGTAATAAACCTCGGGTAACCCGGCCATCGCGTCGTGGCTCCAATATAACCGTTCCCTTTCTCACATGTACCTTTCCAACAATACCGTATTAGAGTCAGTCCACAAAATCTCAAGATCCACCTTTCTTTTAACAATAATTTTTTCAAGATAGTTTACAACTTCAATCCACGTACTCAAAATATCCAAACACCACCAACTCATCCACGAACACAGTAAAACTTGCAAATAATTGAAATGTTGACAAAATTCACATGAAATAATAACTTGTTTTATCTGACAAATCATGTTTGAATCTGACCAACCATCGATCAAAGCGGTATATGGGTAAAGTATTTTATCACAATGAATATATCGGCATGTCAAAATCGTTTAAAAACATATAAACGACTCCTGGTATAGGCGGCTCGGTCTGCTCCCCTACTTGAGGGATTGCCTCCCGGCCGCGTGAGTGCACATGTCTATAGATAAAACTCGCTTAGGCTCTAATAACTGAACCAACAACCTTAGGATGCCGAAGGCCTTAGAATAGCTGTTAGAACTAAGAAACCATCCGGTGGACTCAGACGGGTCCAATTACACAGTGTGTGCCACTATGGGCGATACAAAATTGGGTTTCACTGGGAGAGCTAATTTCTCGAGAATTGAACCGTCAATAATTCAAAACATCCAATTTCATTAATACAACTTCAATTTTGCCAAATTTATTAATCGATTACTCTATTTCAATCCCGACTTCGGTAATTACGAAACAACCTAAAATGGAAACCTAACCAAAAGCGATGTCAAAATTTACAAATACATATCAATGAAAAGCCCAAGAGACCAGGAACTCATTGGTACCATTACCTTGGTCAACAGTCAACTGTATTTGGCCGGCAAACTCGATCTAACCTTTGGCGATTTTGTTTTTCGTTGTAACATCAAAACGGTGAGAATGAAGAAGGACACGTAATGATTGAGTTGGAAGATTGATTTTAATTGGGAGGAAGCGCGTGTATTAGGTAGCGGAAAAATGGCGGGAAATCTGACTGAATGAAAAAGCCGGTTGACGCTTTTGCCGTCTTGAACCAGATCGGCGTCGTTCGGTTGGCGGCGAAGTACCCAATCAAACGCAATCGGAAGCCGGCGACTATCTCGTTCGTGTTGCTGTTGTTGATGGCGACATTCTGTCGGTCCGTCTTCTGCCGGTACGGTGTTCCTGACCTTAAATAGATTCACGGTTGGAGGATCGGACGTGGGTTCAAATGTCTTATGACCCCGGACTTTGCTGGATCTGACTTCTCTTTGTTGGATAAGGTGTTGAAATGGGTGGGACGGACAGCGATAAAAGTGCTCTTAGTGTATTGAACTTTGAAATAAGGCGGCGTTTTTGTCGTAAGTCCCGAGATTGTGGCGTTCATGTCTATGAACTGTATCCGGCGAGGAGCCTCGATGGTGCCTTAGTCTTAAATTATTTAATTCTTGAAGCGAAAGTCGCTTTTCAATTAACCAATTGAGTCGTTGATCATTCATTCTAACTTTAGATCGAACAAATCAAACCATTGAGACTCCGTTTCGACATATTATTTGATGGTGTTCTGTTCTTGCTTTATTATTTCATTTCAAACCTCTGTGTTTGGTGTTTAAAAATTTATAAACGGATCAGAGCTTGACTGTATGTGGATTAAGGGAGGGTCTTTAAATCAGGATGTGAACTAGATGAATCTGGAGGAATTACCACTTCCATATGTGGAAGGGCCTGGTAATGATAGCCAGCTATTGATCGTCGATTTCGGATGATGACTGGCTTCTTTTATGTGTTGAATATGGCTTAGGTCCAGTTTTTCGGGAGATCGCGGGCGCCTATTCGAGGCCCGGAATGCGTCATTTGCCCTTTGAGGAGTTGCCGCGACCTTCTGATTGGACATGATGTATGTCTGGGCGCTTGAAACGTGACACATCAGCGGTTGTTCACGCGACTTCCACGAAGGCGAAGCATTCTACACTAGGGGGGAGTTAATCGTGGTCCTTCAGAGAAAACATGATTACGCCCGTGGGCCTCCACCAGGTTCCAACTTAGCAGAAACTTTAATGGAGCCCAACGTGATGGTTGTCGCTCCAATAACATCTCTGGGAGGCCCAATTATTCCAATCGGCGATACCAGCCCAAATGCCAACTCTGTGATCAGTTGGGCCACATTGCCAAGTCCTGTCCTCAATTCCATTCTCAGAATGTTTCAATCAATTGTAATTGTGCTACCGCATCTAATGGAAGGGATAAAAATTGGTTACTTGATTCGGCTGCTTCTCATAATATCACGGGTGATCTTTCCAATTTATCTATTCATTCCGAATATGATGGAACTGACGAAGTAATTCTCGGTGATGGCTCAGGTTTGGCAGTCTCACATATTGGTTCTTTGGCTTTGCACTCTCCTCACCGAACTTTTACATTGCGTGATACTCTTTGTGTTCCAAACCTTTGCAAAATTTAATTTCAAGTTCATCGTCTCCACTAAACAAATAATGTATTTCTTGAATTTCATCATTTTATTTTCTTGTGAAGAGACAGGGATCTGAGAGGCGATTCTACTAAAAAGGAGCATGTAACAATGGCATCTACACCTTCAGGAATCAATAGTAGCATCAAAAGTTTGCTAATGTGCATGAAGCGGACTTCTATTGATGGATAGCACAAGCGTCTTGGGCATCCTTCTATTAAAATTGTCCATTATCTGGCCCAAAATTTTCCTCTTCCTATTTCGCCGACTAAAACTTGTCTTGGCTTTATGTCATTATTGTTCTATCGGTAAGATCATCAACAGTTCCTTTACGTGTCAATAGTCTCCAAAGTCATGAGCCACTTGAACTTATTTACAACGATGTGTGAGATCACCGCTAGTTATCTTTGGAATTGATGGATCGAGATATTACCTTATTTTTGTTGATCATTTATACAAAATATATATGGTTTTATCAATGGTCACTAAATCAGGTGTTTCTAAAATTTTCCACATTTCAAACGGTTTGTTGAAACCGCTCAAAATCAGTAAAACATTATACTCGGAGCAATGGTTGTGAGTTTATTGCCTTTAAAATCATATCTACTTCATGGCATAACCTTACCTCTTTGCTCCCCACACACTTAACAAAATGGTGTCTCACGAGCGTCGTCGTCGTCGTCATGTCATCTTGTTGAAAGCGGTCTTACTCCTTCGTACCATCTTGATTTCTCTTGTTAGCCTTATGCGCTCAACTGACTTCCTACCTCATAAACGAGGCGGCCTGCGCCTCTTAGCGGGGAAAAATCCACCTTTTGAGTCCTTTGGTCAAACACTAGAATTATTTGAAATTAAAATTTTGATGCATTTGTTATCCTCTCCTGCAGCCCTATAACTCAAATAAAATACAGCCCAAATCCAAAAACTGTCTTTTCTAGAAGCTATTCACCAACTCAAAATGCATACGAGTGTCTTGAACCTCAAACAAAAAAATTTCTCTTCTCGGTACATCTTTGTTTGATGAAACCCCGAGATCAATCCAGCCTACCGACACTGAGGTCTTAGGTGCTAACCTAGAAACCTCCAGACCCTCCCCCATTTCTTCCTCTCTTTTTAGATTTTAGTTCGCGATCTGTCATCATGTGCCGGCTTTGACATCGTGTAACCTTCGGGAGGTTCACCGCCGTGCTCCATTGCCACTCATAGGTACTTTTGGATTCCCTACGGTTCTTTGCTTGATTTCTTGCCCGTTATAAATCACCCCCATCTCATCAGACTCCTCCTTTAGATGATACTAGGGTACTTCTCCTTAATATTCCATCCACTCTCTATTCTACTCTAGATACCATCTTGGTCAGTTTTCTCTTCCGTCTTGGTTTGAGCCACTCCCAGGCCGATACTCCTCGGCGCTCATAACATGTACCAAGATAATGACCAAATCTTCTGAAACCTAAACAAATCCATACGATTGTCCAAACATCCTCTCTTCCCCAAACCATTGAGCCAACCGATTATTGAGCGAAGCCATTTCTCAACCTCGGTGTGAGGCCATGTCCACTTTGAGCTCATAGCTCTAATGAAATGGGACTTAGGACCTAGTTTTACCACCCTCCAAGCTGTGCACTGTGGGGCACGTAGAAGAATTGGGTCTTAGAGTAAAGGCATGTGAGTGGATCGTGGACAGATTGAGCCCGTCAGTTGCTAAGGTTTTTTGATCAAGCATACACAGTATTGATTACAAAGAAACCTTTATTTTGTGGTCAAACCTGACAACTATTAAGAACTATAATTATATTCTTTGTCTCATGAAAGGTGGGATTTGAGGCAATGGATGTCAACAATGCCTTTCTAAATGGTGCATTAAGCGTTTTATGGCACAACCCCTAGGGTTCAAGGGCTTGTCAAACCTAACCATGTTCTTGACTTAAAGGCGATTTACGGGCTTAAACAAGCTCAGCGGAGCTTGGTACCACGACACTTTCCAAAATGCCATTCTTAATTTGGGTTTTCATAGTTCAGTCGACTCCTCCTCTTCATTTCGGTCAAAGGCTCAATCTTTGTTATGTTTATGTCAGATGATCTCATACACTGAATAATAAATTCCTGGCACATATACAAATGTGATATGTTTTCTCTCGTTGATATGGGTTCTTCTCGGCTCTTCTTGGGATTTGAAGCACTCCTACTTCTGGGCTGGTTATTTCTCTCACAAACATAATATGTTCAGATCTTAGCCAACGACAAGTAATGAGGAAGTAAAGATGTTCCAACCCTTCACAACTCAACTCTTCCAATTGATTGATGGCATTGCCGCCGTGACGCCCGAGTTTCACTCAATACGCCTAATACCTTTCTATTATGTCCCGACATCTCATTTGCAAATAACAAACTTCAAGCTATGAATGTCAACTATAAATCATCGATTAACAAACAAAAAAGGTTTCTCCATACTAAATAAAACCATTTTTCATGGTATTCGGGATCACAAAGCCGCCTTCCCATACAGAAGAGTATAATTCGATGCCGACACGGAAATGTGACACCGCATCACAACCTTTCGCTTCTATATAAGTTTTTCAACTATTTGGAGCTCAAAGAACAATAACAGACGACCTGCCAATTGTAGGTCATCGGCCCAGCTTCAATTCTGAATTTCCAAGATTAATGTGGTTGTCCACTTTTCCTTAAGGAACTAGCATTTCCAAATACAGACTCTCAAATGCTTTAGGATAACCTTGGAGCCACACATCTCACCACAACCCAAATTAATCATTCAAGATGAACATATCTCAAATCGACCTTCACCAGGCGTGACTTAGTGCATAAAAAGAAGCCTCCTGCTAAACATGCATACTGCACCAAATACCGATATGTTAATGTTTTCATCACAAGACAAGCATGCACTACACGTAACAAGATCGGGTCTCGTTTATGGAAGCTCAATTCGGGCGATATGGGTGCCACATGTTCAGCCTCAAATCATAATTAGCCATTAATTCTATATTTGAATGTGTAATTGTAACAAGAGTTTAATTTAGCCTTACCGTCGACCAACTTTATGTAATCAGAATAAGAGCTTAATATTACTTACCATTAACATGTTTATCAAATTAATTCTAACATCTAGATATTTAACTCTATCAATGAAAGGTATCGGAAAATCTATTCTTTTACATGTATTACACTTGACCCAACTTTCTTGTGGCTTTTCCCATATAGCCAAACCGTTGTTCTCCATAGGAAAGCTATCACCATTTGAACGGAACTAAGCTGCTTGCCATTAAACTAGGAAAGAACTTGCTAGCTTCAGATCTCGAGAGGGTGCCTGTTTTGGCTGCTCATGTTGACTCATTGTATATCTGCAGGTACCTATGGCCCAGCTCTGCTCCCTAGCTAGCCTACCTGCACCCTGCGGGCCCCAGCGACCAGGGGCCTAAAAGCCACTACCAGAACGCCCGATCGACCTCCGCCTGCACCCTAAGGGACTAGGCCCAGCCAGCCCGCCCAGAACTAGATCATCCCTCCGCCGGTGCCTGTGCCCTCGTATCTCGATAGCCTTTCGGGCTTCCTTCCACTGATCACTCCCACCAAACTAACTCAACCGGCTCTTCATGATATAAGTGTAAGTTCTCCCATGAACCGAATTCCTCGCCTCTAATAGAATAGGAAAGCACTCCTAGCACTGCACTCTATCAGCACACGAAAGGAAGCAATGTCACCTTTCCCTAAATAAGAGCTACCTTCCTTATCATCATGAGAAGATATCTCTACTCCAAGAAAGATCTGTCCCCTTTCTCCTTCCATGTTATACAAGTCACACTAAACGAGGCACTAGATTCCTCGAATCGAGATAATTGCCGCCGAGCCTCAAGTCTTCCGTAGTACTAACTTTGCATCTGAGGGACGATAACACTACCGCTGCCTTCTTATTTGTTTCAGAGGTCATGTTTCAATCGTGAATGTCTGGACATCCAGACCGTGAGAATTTAGAGATCAAGAGCGATAACATACTACCCAATCAGACAGATCGTAGTTCTTCTCCCGTACAGCGTCAGAGACTCCATTCTATGAGACCAAGCAAGGCCTCAACAAATGCAGGAGATGAGTCGTCGTCCAACAATCCTCAAGTAGCATTTGGTGAATATATGTAGAGTTGGATTCCATATCCCTTTCCTATGTTACATCCCATAACCGTAATAATTTCTACTCGCATATAGTGTACCCATTCACCCATATAAGAGGTCAGATTGCGCGTGAGGAATGCCACAAAGTCGCGCTTCTATCCCGTTTTTTAGGTTATCATATCTCGTGATATATCTATACATTGACCCATGATAGAATTACCCTTAATATCCTCTTTACTAGAATGATAAAAGTTCATGTCCACACATAACATAATATTATAAAACACCACTATAGTAGTGTTCAAATATCATTTACATATCATACTTTTATATATATTTATACATATCGTTTTGTTGTTGTTTTGTATACTTGTAAAATAAAACTTTAACTACTTTCATTATAAGAAAATATTACATTTACGTTATGACAGGCCGAAACGCGGTGTGTAAAATGTACGCCTATGTGCGCAAGTGTACGCGTCGTCCCAAGTAAGTAGTGTATCACTGCATTTATATCTATCACCAGGATGTATCGACTACAAAGGTTCGGCTTTTTAGATAATATCCAAGAGATGATTTTAGGAAAGAATAGTGAATATGTAAAGTCAGATCGAAGCTGATTCTAATGAATTATTTAGGGTTAAGACTGGGGTTATATCTCCCCCGTCACTTTAATGGATTATTTCTTCAAGATAATACATTCAATTTATTTGCCACTCTGCCAATGGCGAGGTGATCTTACTTTACGAGATATCCTCTCTCGAGAGTATCCGCCTATCTCGTGAATACTGAGATGAGTATATCTCTATCTCAACTCAAGATTCCGAGATGCTTAAACGTTTAACCCCAAATGCCACCTTCAGATCTGGCATCTCTATTTACCGACCGACCGAAAGCCGCTCTACCTGCATCCTCGGATAACCTCATCTCGACCCTACTCCTATATGATTATGCCAATGTCACGATATCACCATATAATTGGGAACCACGACATGTGAAAGCAGATGCGAACAAATTGATAAACAATCGAATAAAATAAAGATCCAAACTTTAATCCATCAACACATGACAGGTTCAACATAACCCTAGAAATAAATCTGTATATACCGGAGGAAAAGATCAAATGTTTATATTAAAACATAATTCTATTATCCAAAAAATAAGAAACAATACAAACGGCACTTCAAGTCCGTGGTCACTCGCCAAATTTGCCTTCGTCAGACGCTCCCTTTTCCCTCATTTCCGAGCCATTCGTATTTAAATGATGAGGTGTGATTCGGTCGACGTCAGCGACGCTAAGACGCCACACGCTTCCACTTGTTGACTCGTGATTGTTGACCCGGACGCCGCGGACGCCAGCGTCATGGACAGGACGCCGCGACGGGGACGTCGCGCGACGCGGGGACATCGCGACGCGGGACGCCGCGACGTTTCGGGACGCCTGACGCGACGCTCGCTTCTCCGATCCCCATCGCCCAAAAATTGCTTTCAAAAGTCGCTTCTTTCGCCTCCAATGCACTCCGCATCCAAACCGCATAATTCGTCGTGGGTCTAGCCACAAAACTATAAAATTACTATCAAATAAACGTAAAAGACGAAGACCGACGCGAGTATAATATGAGTGGTTTTAGCACTCATCACACTCTGAACTTAGTTTCTTGCTTGTCCTCAAGAACTGATCAATGAAGCCACACACCCGACTCCATCAAAATTAACATTAAGACCGTGTTGCACATGTTGAGAAATAGGGGATCATTTTGGACTGCTTCACACTGCTGCTGTCTTGCTCAAAGTTCACAAAATGCATACAGATATTTGACTTCCTAAAACCTGACAGCCAGGTGGTAGTGACTGCACCAAATCCCATGATATTCACTACTTTCCCAAAGCCCCTATTTGCTTATAATGAATGAGACTCCAGTATATGCCTAGTTCCACACCCCAAAACTTAAGCTCAACTCACCTATTCGGGAAGAAGCTAATTCAGAAAAGGATGTGAACACACCATTTTATTCATGACCAAATACCTAAAAAAAATCCTATGTACCTAAAAATAAATGGAAGAAACCTAGTGCCAACAGTTTAGCCGAGTGTTCCTGCAGCTGGGATCCATCGTGACTCCCACCGTCACATGGGCACCGTGCATTAAATTTCAAACTTCACTCGAACACTCAACCAAACTCAAGGTCCTAGGTTGCGTGAGAATGATCCATCTTTCTCGTCCCATGTAGCTGAAGAATAATGACCCTACTACTGCTCAGTGGCATTAGGTTTCACAGCCCTCGATCAGGTCTCGGATTCCAATGGGATGATCTCGCTTATTCTTACGCAGTATACCTATTTTTGTCATTTGTCTTTTCTTTTTACTTTTCTATTGTTTTTGTATTTTTATTTTATTTTATTTTTTTTTCTTTTGTTCGGGGCTCGATGGCAATCCTCACCGGGATGCTGTCCCATCACTTAAATGGTCTCGACCTAAGGTTAATGAACTATGGTGTGAGCCGGGGTCTCGCGCCTATGCATACTCCGGGCTGTCATTAGTGTGCAGTGATGTACTAGATCCGGCTTCTTGACTACCCGGATTGGTTCACTAACTTTCACCTATTCAACCTAATTACCGAGTATCAAACACAGATGCATTTGATCATCCATGTCAATAGTGAATTCAGTCCAAAAATGATCCTCGACTTTCAACATGGCACACATACACGATTACCTACACATGCAACTACTACATATAAAAATGACGGAACACAAACGCAAAGCTAACACACAAACCGAAAATAAATGAAAACACAACTAATATGCTGAACAAAACAAAAACACTACACAACTACCAAAGACAAAACAAAACTCGAACAAACAAACAACTAAACAAAACAAAACACTATCACCACACACCCTCCCAACAAAATGTCCAAAGGTCCCCACCGCAAAACAAAAGTAGAGGAAAAGGACTTCGTGATCGCGCGGCGCGCGCACGTGGAAGGCAAGGAGTCGGGCCAAGTGACTCGATGAAGAATGATGGCCCCATTGGCTAGGATGTCAAGGCATATCAAGACGAGGGCCTCCAAACTCGCGAGACGCAGGACTCGATGCCCCGGGTCTCATCCTAGGAATGCATCGAAGCGCCTCAGAAGTGAGAGCACCGGTCCTCGTGGATCGCGAGGATCAGCGGCTGCCTCGAGGCCGTAGGGTGGTGGTAGAGGTGGGTGGACGAGGATCGCAATGTCTCCTGGGATCTCCTGTGAAGCCATAACGAGCCCGATAATCATGCACCATCCTCGTCCGAGGGCTCATGACTGAATCATAAACTCCTCAGTCGCGGGACACCGGGTGTGTCCCGTCGAATCGAAATGGCCTTTATAAAGGGAGCCAGCCTCATTATCGTCGAGGGCACCTCCATTGCTTCGCACAAGCCAAAGATAAGGAAGGGGTGCCCTAAGTTCATCTTTTTATCCCTGCTATGAGGATGGCATCTCGATAACCTCGCCTACAAAAGGTATATCCCGTAAGATGATGCACTGAGTTAGGAGCAAGGCCAAGTGCCATTTACACACACGCTCGCCGTCTGAATGAGACGCCGACGTGATGAAGTTGATGCCAAACCTGTGGATGAAGCGCCAAAACAAGCCTGGTCTTGAAATCGACCGCATGGCCCGTACTATTGATTTTCCACTCACCCCACCACTGGTCAATACGCGTGATAACCTGTGGGTAGCTCAGTGCTCGGGAGACGGCCAATGCCTCCAAGGGACATGCTCGAGATCAGACAACTATCGATCACCCCGTGACCGAAGTCGACACCATCACGCTCGCACCGACTCTCTTCAAACACGGGAGGCCAGATTACGTGAACTCGCATGACCACACTCATCGCTGCCGGACGAGGTGGTCGGGCAATAAAGCATGCTATCCTTAGCCGCAATGGTCTCATGGAAGAAATCATCTAGGGCGGTGGAAACCCTTCTCCTCACGAATGATCGGTTTTTGCAAATGGTGCTAAACCGATCGGCGGACTCGCATTCACAAACCGCATGATATCGTAAGTGGGGCTCGGTCCTCACCGCCCGACTCATTGGCAAACTAATTTTGCCTCGCATTAATAGTCGCAGTTCGAATGTAGCGGTGATAAAGACCATCGACCTAGACAAAAACACAAACACCTAAGAGGTACTACAAGAAATCGAAACTAACTAATTTCCATCGACTCAAAACACCCTAATAAACCTAGTGTGAATCGGGAAACGGGCACCTACCAAACCCCTAGACCACTCCAGAAAGCAAATGTACCCTAAGACCACACCAGCTAGAACCGATACGCTGGTGGTGAAATGCCACAAATGACTGAACTGCATGGAGATGATGACTCAGAAGCGCACGAATGGTGGCCTGGAGAATCCGTAGAGGCCTCCACCAGCAGGAAAGAGGGCTCCGCAGTCCGTGGAGGGCAAAGGCAAGAAGGCTGGTGGTTTCGTAGCTGGCTGCAGATGAAGAGCCAAAATGAACCTGCTTCGGGCTTAAACAGGCGTAACGTCATGGACAAGAAGTGGCAACGCTCGACGTGATGTGAGAGTGAAGAACAACGCCGCGACGTTTGTAACCAACGCCGCGACGCGACGCAGAGTCATGAAAATCCACGTCGCTGACAGAAATCCACGCCGCTGACGCCGACGTAGAAGATAATTCGACGCCGCGACGCCGGGAGCCACAGCCGCGACGTGACAGAGGGTCACCTGACGCCGCGACGTGGGAGGTCCACGCCATGACGTGAGGTGAGGGTCAATTTGACGTCACGACGTGGAGGTCCACGCCGCGACGCGACAGAGAAGCCATGGATCGCAACGGTGCACATCGATGATCTCGACGTAGAAAACCTCCCACTCGCATTGCGGACTTTGCATGGACTTGTAATGCACAACTTGAAACGAATCCTCCCACTAGCCGCATTCGGTTCGAAATTAAACAAACAATTAGAAACAATGTAGACATGAGAAAGCTAGAAACCCTGTAAGATTATTTAAAATAAACAATAGAAACTGAACTAAGAAAAGCGGAAAGTTTAAGAAACACTTGGCCTGGGCCTCCCAAGAAGCGTTATGTTTAATGTCGTTAGCTCGACGACCCAGAGTCGCAATGTGCTCTGGAACCCAATCCTCATATGATCTCCGACCATCTTGTCTCATTGCCAAAGGAATGATTTGCCGTTTGTTTCAGAAACTCGCTCCATAATACTTCGCTTCAATCGCTGGGCGGTGATCAGAATGTGCCTTTCAGATGTAACTTTCGCCCACCGTGTGAAAGACCTGGTCATCGTGGAAAGGCCCGACCATCGAAACTTCCACTTCCTGAAAGCTTTAAAGGGAATTGAATGTAGTTAACTCGTCATTCCATCGGAACTCCTTTCTCTCGTGATGTGTTTGTCGTGCTGCTTTAGTCTTTTCCTTTGTAAATGCGTATGCTTATGTTTCGCTCAATTCATCCATTGACTGAAGTTGAGCAGCTCAAGCCACACCAATGTATTATCCATGTTTAACTGTCGAGTGGCCCAATATGCTTGATGCTCCAATTCCACTGGAAGATGACACGCTTTACCATAAACGACTCGAATGCAGTGACATACCCAAAGGAGTTTTAACGCGGTGACGCAGCGCTCCGCAGTGCATCGTCCATCTTTTTAGACCAATCCTTCCTTGAGTCGTTAACCCGTCTCTCGAGAATGTATTTCCGATTTCTCGATTCATACCTCCGTCTCGGTCCGCTGACCGTGCGGTATTTAAGAGATGTACGATGACGCACTCCCATACTTCTTTGCAAACCTTATCAATTACCTTATTGCGTAAATGGGTACCCATTATCCGTGATCAAGGCTCGAGGAGTTCCAAAACGTGAGAATATATCACATACAGAATCGAGCCACACAACTCGCATCATCGCGTGTAGGAATTGCTTCTACCCACTCTTTGAGACATAGTCTATCATTAACAAAATGTACACGTTTGCCGTATGATGCAGAAATGGTCCCATGAAATCTATCCCCATAAATCAAACAATTTACCTCCAAATGGGATGTGCATGGGTGAATTGTCTTTCTAGATGTTCCCCATTCGCTGGACATTTGTCACAAGTGGAAACGAATCGACGAGCATCTTTAAACAAGGAAGGCCAAGAAAACCCGATCAAGCACCTTAATTACGGCCTTCGGCCAAACAAAGTGCCTACCACACTCAGAGTGTGACAATGGTTTAGAATGTCATTTCATCTTCGCACACATCTCCTTATCACCCGATCAAAGACAAAGAAACCAGAAGAATTGGCTCTTCCAATAATAAGAGCCCCGCGAAAACCCTTTCTCGATAGTTAAATCTCTGAGGGACTACTTTAGCCACCAACATCTACAGATCCCACAACTATGAATCGTCTCTTTCCTCAATAGCCAAGAGTTTTCATCCGAAATTGCCATCCACTGAACATCATCTTCCGCCCCTTCCACGCGCGAAGACGGTCTCACACAGTTTTCGCCTTTCGCCTTTAATTTCTACATCGTAATTCTTGCAATAAAGGACCTAATCGAATTAATCGGGTTTTGCATCTTCTTGGTCATCAAGTACTTAATGGCGTAATGACTGTGCACCACACCTTTTCGCCAATCAAATACGGCCTAAACTTGTCGAAAGCAAACACAATGGCCAACGCTCTTCTCCGTAGTGCAATTCAGCCGAGCATCATTCAAGGTTCTACTAGCATAATAGATTACCCAAAGATTTTCTCAAGCTTTCGCCCCAGAATCGCCTTAACGCAAGTCAGCCGGGCGTCACATAAGTTCAAATGGGAATGACTAACTGGGTGCCACAACAATAGAGCCGAACCAACTTATCCTTCAACACCGAGAATGCATGCAAACACGCGAATCAAAGTCAAATGGGATCCTCGACTAGGAGGTTAGACAATGGTTTCGCAATTTGTGAAAAATCCTCACGAACCGCCTATAAAATCCAAATAAGTGGGCTCGTAAAAACTGAATCCCTTTACTCACGAGGGTGGAGGCAACTTTTCAATTGCTTCAATCTTCGCCCTATCTTACCCTATCCTCTGGCTGAACCGGCTTTCTCTTTCTCGTCCATGATTTCCTCTCTCTAATACCCTCTCGTACTCATAAAAATGGCACTTTTCCCAATCAGTACTAAGTTTGTCTCTTCACATCCGCACATGTTTCTCAAGTTCTCTGCGCTTGTCAAATGAATTCTATTGGTCAAAAAATCGTCCATAAAGATTCTCAATTGTCTTTTCCACCATGTCTCGAGAATATGGCCATCATACACGCTTGAAAAGTACCTGTGCATTGCATACCCAAAGGGCATCCGCCTAATGCGAATGTACCATATGACAGTGAATGTTGTCTTCTCCGACCGTGAGCTATGGCAATTTGGTTGTAACCTGAATATCCATCCAAAAGCAACAGTTTATTCATAACCGCTAATCGATCGAAAGCATCCGATCGAAATGGCAATGGAAAGTGGATCTTCTGAGCGGTCTTTCTGCCCCCACTTCCGATGACCAATTCGTTCAAATCTCCACCTTTGCGAACCGCTCTACCAAGAAGAATATGTTGCTTTCACCCGATGACGCTTGTTCCTCCCTTCTTCGGCACCACCCGAACTGGCTTACTCCATGACCGTTCCAAATGGGGTAATCACCCTGTCTAGCCATTTGTAATCCTCTTTACTGGACGACCCTTCATCGTCGGATGAACCTCCTTTCAAGGCCTCCACCGGCTGTTTATGTCCATCTTCAATAAAAATACGACGCAGACATGTGGGCGATCAACTCTTTTAGATCGCCTGTGAGACCATCCGAAAGTGCATGCTCAGATCCTAAGGACTCCTCAATAACTTCTCTTCCTCTAGTACTAAAGACGCCGTAGATAATCACTGCAGCGAGGATTCTACCCCAAGGTATGCATACTCAAATGGCTAGGTGTGAGGTTTTGTTCCATCTGGTGGTTGCTCAATCGATGTAACTCATGCTTAACCCTTCGCCCGTAGAAGTATTTCCTGTCTATCATATCCTCGAAAGAGTCCATCCATTTAACATATTCTTCCCGCCCCTCTTCATCAAAGTTCCTGACTCATTCTCCACTAGGCTACTCCAAAGGTCAAAGTGAGACCACTTTGGTTAGATTAATTACGCCTCAACCATTTCGCCATGAAGCAAGTATCACTTTCGTCGGGTGTCTCATCAAGCCAAACACGTTGAACTTTACTTCCTCTTCAGATTTCGCCGTCACTGTACATCAATCATCGCTCTCGCGCTTGCAAGAAATGGTCTTCCCAAGATTATTGGTATTTCTTTATCTTCCATGTCCAAAACAATGAAACTGGCTGAAAGATAAACTTGTCGACCTTAACTAAGACATCTTCTATTATCCCTGATGCTTCAAAAGATCCGTCTCAAGAAGTCAAGAGTTGATCAGAATAAGCAAGCTTCCTAATCCCAAACGCTTGAAATGGATAAGGGCATAAGATTAATGCCGCACCCAACCACATAGCTAAAAATAGTATTTCCAATCAGGCAAGGGATAGTGAAACTGCCTGGGTCCCTTGCGCTTCGTGGGCAGCCTCCGTTGATGGCACTGATTCTTCCCATTAAGTCTACCTGCTTCAAATCGCCTAATCTTCCATGGACAAGATGTCTTCATGAATTTTATAATCGTGGCATCCGCTCTAGGCATCAAGAATGGGATATTGATATGCACCAACACATCCATGAATTTCGTAAATCATTTATCCAATTTATGCTTCGAGACGCCGTGGGCAGTGGGAACCGGTATGCCGGCCTTTGCTTCAAGAGAGCCCTCGATGACCGCTTTCTCCCGAGGTCGCTTCTTATCTCGTATCATCTTTTGCTCGTCGAATGACCTTCTCGGGCTTAACTGCTTCACGATCGGGTTGTAAATCGATTTCCAATTTTTTCCCACTTCTCAAGATGACTGCTAACATGCTCATTCCCATCTCTCTTTCAGTTTACTCCGAATTGCTCTGAAGGAACCCGTTGCCTTTCTCGTCAAGAATTCCGCCATTCGGGCCCATTTGTGCCTCCAAACTTCTCACTATGCCGCATGATTGTTCAACCTGGTTGCTCACGCATGCTCATGAATCTCATTCATAGCGCAGTGGGCTAACGACTGCGGCAAGAGCTTCTGTTCTAAATCCAACTTTTCTCGCAGGATGGTTCACTAGTTCACTCTCGATAACGTATTGCTCACTTATTACGCCACCCGTCCCGATTCTCGATCTCCGATAATCGTTTCCATACTGGCCCTGCCGCTATGATTGATTCCTCGATTAAACCCGACACGCATCGGGCTCGCTTACTGTAGTGGTGGTTTCCCCGACCGACACCCGCGGCCGCCGCGCGGTCCACCACGCACTACATAACCCCATCACCGGGTCCGATGGCGCGGCGCCTTTGGCCGTCTATTTAACCGCTTAGTCACCGTACATGATCTACCGACAAGTCAGGACCTCATTATCTCGTGTCACCCAATCACAAGCATCGGTGTACTCTCTCAGCCACTGGATAGTGTCGGGTCGCAAAGATCTCTAAGATTTCATAAGCTCGTCTCGTGGGTTTTCTTATCGCTGCTCCTCCAAATGGGCATCAATCATTGTTCTAGTTGCATTTCTCACCATTATAAAAGTAATGGACTGCATCCATCTATCACTATGGTGTGGCACTTCCGCAGCACTGCGGAAATCCGTCCCATGCCTCCACAGTTCTCCCCAAATGGGTCTAAACGTATTGGATCTCTTGCACAAGTCAGGCAATTTTCGGCGTGGAAGAACTTGGTCATAAATTTTGCACTAAATCATTCCATGTTGATCGACCGTATCGATCGGTTAACTACTCGCTCTATCTCCAAGTGAAAGTGGGAATAACCGCAACCTGAGAGCTTCTTCGCAACTCCCATCAGATTTGATAGTATCGCAAACTGGCGGCTAGTCAAATGCATGTCTGGTTCTCAAGGGTAGTCCATGGAATAAGTATATTCTCAAGCATCTCAGACCGTGGATCGACTTCAATTCAAATTATTTCGCTTGAATAGTGGCTCATAGCCGTCTGAATAACAGCTGTGGTGTAATATCGAACTTGATCTAATAGCATGAGCTGATCATCCGTCAGAGCAATGGCCCGGGAAGCTTGATTCCTTCCGTGATTCCCCATTTCCGCCTCTCCGTGGTTCACCGCTCAATGCCAAGATTTTGCTCTCTTCTTCAAGAGTTTATGATTATCGATTTACCATGTTCCTGCTCTCGCTCTCTACGTAGCTCGCGTAAGTCTTTCGGGCTTAGGATTAAATGTGCAAGCGTTATTGATCTCTGGCGTCGCAGCGTACTTACCGGAACCTACTAACGCAGTCAACACACGAGCCAACAAATACCTCAAATTACTACTTTACACTTGTAAAAATAAACAAAAGTAAAGAAAATTCCTGTAATATCTAATTGTTTAATTCTATATCAATCTAAACCCGTCTTCTAGCGTTTCAAAAAACTCGACACAGGCCGAAACGCTAGTGTAAAATGTGTATGCCTATGTGCGCAAGTGTACGTTGGCTGTCCTAAGTAATATATAGTGTACTCACTTATTTATATCGATCCACGGATAGGTGTATTAACTACAAAGGTTCGCTTTTTAGATAATATTCCAAGAGATGATTTTAGAAAGAAGGTGAATATGAAAGTCGACCTGAGTTTTAGATTCTAATGAATTATTTGTATTAAAGACTAGGTTATATCTCCCCCGTCACTTTAATGGATTATTTCTTCAAGATATTATTATTCAATTTATTTTACACTCTGCCAACGGCGAGGTGATCTTACTTACTAGACATCCTCTCGAGGTATATCCGCCTCATCTCATGAATAGAGTCGAGTATATCTCATCTCACTCGCATTCTGAGATGCTTAAACGCTCTAACCCCAAATGCCACCTTCGTGGATCTGGACATTATCTCTATTTACCGACCGACCGGGAAGTCGCTTCTACCTGTGATCCCCGATAACCTCATCTCTCGAATCCTAGCCTCTCCAAAGGCGATTATGCCAATGTCGTCAGCATCACCACATAATTAAACCACGACATAGAAAGGTAAGCGAACAAATTGATAAATAACTCGAATAAAATAAAGATCCAAACTTTAATCCATCAACACATGATGTGGTTCAATATAACCTTAGAAATAACGAAATAGATACCGAGTGAAAAGATCAAAATGTTTAGTATTAAAACATAATTTCATTATCCAAAATAAGAAACAATACAAATTCCGGCACTTCCTTGAGGTCCGTGGTCACCCGCTTCCTGGACCAGGCCTTCGCTCAGACGCTCCCTTTTCCTCATTCGAGCCATCTGATTTTTAAAATGACGAGGTGCGTGATATCGGCCGACGTCGCTGACGCTTTCCACTCGCTGACTTCTCGCGATTGTCGACCCGACACGTCGCGATTGGGGCGTCGCGACGTGGGATCGCCACGATCAGGACGCCGCGACGCGGATACCGCTCTGTCTGATCCCCACGCTCCAAAATCGCTTTCAAAAGTCGCTTTTCGGCCCAATGCACTCCGCATCCAAACCGTGACACTAAGTCGGGTCTATTTCACAAAAACTATAAAATTACTATCAAATAAACGAAAAGATGAAAGACCGACGCGAGTATAATATGAGTGTTTTAGGCACTCATCACGCTATTTAATACAAAAACCAGAACCATTGATGAGCCCTACTGCTGTGCTCATGGTGGTTACGAGATGTTCGCGTCAAGCTTTAACTCTTTGATACCTACATAGATAAAACACTTGTGCTAAGCATATAGCTTAGTGGGGAACAAATATGATATGGATAACCAATCACAACGATCGTCAATAAAATCATCACACACATATGAATATATTTCACACAGCACAACTGAAACATTCATTTATTAATATTCATTAATCATTTTCATGGTCATATTTGCTATTACCGAAGCAACACATCGTGATATAAAGGTTAGCCCGATACCTTAGTAGAAGTGGAAAATTGTGAAATATAGTAGGTAGGTACACGAGGTACCTCATAGTACATTATAAGAATATTTTGGCCTTTTAAAAAGGACCTAAACAGGTCCATGGTACAGACGTAACGACAAGAAATTTTATAAGCACATGCCTCGTTTCATCCAATTACCCATTACAAGCAAGCATTCAAATATATGCATTTCTATATCAATTATACTAGTATCACTAACATACATATTATACTTACAATCAATTATTATGTTCATATAGTAATCATGTAATACTTCTTTTAACAAGGTGGCCTTTTAATCAAATGTACCTTATATTTTAAGTTTCTAATGACTCAAAATAAGATCATTTGAACCTTTAAATTAGTAGGTATGGCCTAAACATTCCAAACTACTCCTGGATAGTTTCTAGGAACAGAATTGTCTCCTACATTTGAAAATTTTTTGGGTGCTATAGAGACATAATTTGACCATACTTTTTTCATGAAAGTTACTTTTCTAGGTGTCTACTTCGAGTATAATTTTGATTCACTTCATTTGGATCAGTAAAACTCAATATACAACATAAACTGCTCCCTTTTGAGGAAACAGAATCAATATCTTAACATCAGACTCATATTCAAGGGTCTTAGAGCAGGATTTAGTTCTCTGTCTCTTCTAAACATTTGTAGCCATGGATATTAAATTTCATCTTCAATTGGAATCATCTAATTTGGAGGTCTGTAGGCCAAATTATGGCCAAAACACAGTCACGTGTGTGACGCCCCAAATCCAGGGGGTCATTTTTTTTTTTTTAAACAGTGTCCATGAACAGTAGCTCAAACAATGCACTGCTATTATTGGATAAGTCTCGTCATGAGACGTAGAAGTCCCTATCGACAGAGTCCCCGTAGGCGCCTTCCTTCTCACAGGCGCCACGCGCACGCCGTGTGAGCCGTGGAGCAAGGTCTGAGCCACGCACGCAGACAAAGACTACCGTTGGTGCACGTGCTCATGCAAATGCCTAGGCCTGTCGTGCGCGTGCCCAGCGCTCTGTCGCGAGCGTAGGCCTGGTCTGTGGGTCGCAATAGGAAACTCTATGTCGCAACACCACCCCTGCAAACCCTGTAGCGACATAAAATCTTTTGTCTCGGCATGAATGGCCTAGCCTTAGGAAAACTATGTCGCGACATAAGGGGACCCTTGTCGCGACCTAAACACCTTGTCCCAGTCCTAAACCCTATCGTGACACAAAATTTATATCGTGACACGAGGCCAAAAATCTTTGTCTCGACGGGGCCAAACCGCCTAGCATGCTTGGGAACCCTGTCACGAGCTCACGCCCAAGCCGAGTCATGCGCCCGCTTCGAACTCGCGACACGTAAGACCCACACACGTGGCTAGAGAAACCCCATGACATAAATTTATCTCGTTGTAACAGAGGACTCCAAATCGGCGCACTCTCGGGTCCTCCCGCACTCCTAAGCCCCTTTTCTTCCTTTCAACACACTATAATTTCAACACACAATAGCCTTTTTTATTACAAAGGCAACATGAAACCTGGGAAACTAACCAAAATACATTGAAATGAGTTTAATTACAACTCTGTTCTTTTTAGATAACAAAACTGGGTTTTCCACTGTAAATTTACAAATACAACATATGCCAACTGGATTTTTCTTCACCACTAAGGTCTTGGATGCGTTCCATCCCCGATGTACCTCCAGTGCCTGAAAATATTTTCCCACAACGGGGTGAGTAATGCCCAGTGATGAATTTTCCTACAAGGGTTACTCCCCACCTAAATGGACATGCAATGACACACACACATCATACCACATTCCATACATAAAATACAATCATAAATAGAATATATCATGTCATGCATGAGACGCATTCCTCATGCACAAAACCCAAGTCCCGACGAATTTCACACATTATTTAATGGGCAGGAACCAAATATCATGCTTCACCCAACGACTTAACCCATTTGACAAACCTCCACATTTATTTCTAATTCCTACCAACCTGCACATTTATGGGCCACTATTTTTCTGTGGTCACATCAGAGGGATCTGATGCCTCCATTTTTAAGGAGCTTTCACCACGGTGATCATGTCTAACCACATATAACCTGGTCTTTCAACTTCAGGATCTACCCCATCCTGCTACGCCCAACACACTTGATTTATATTTATTCTTGTTTTATACAACCGTGAGTCTCGATTTTGGACGTTGTCCCATTCTCACTTCACATTCACCAAGACTGGTGAATAATAGTAGCATGCACCCACACCTGACTCGACGCGATGTTACCGTGCACATGACATGCAATTATGCAATTTCACATACAATATCTAATCTATGAACAAATTATATTTTTTTCTACAATACACTTACATCATCAAGCAACCCATGCTAATACATCAATTGAAAGCATATAACCACATGATTTTCTACACTAACATATGTTATCTAATTTTTGCACACATAAACGTATACATGGATAGTCCAAAAAATCAGTCTCATATCCAGCTCCAGATCGCCCGGTAACCGTCTCCGAAATTTCATAGTTCCGCATTATTTGGGTAGAACAAATGATCATTCGAAAACAAATCCTAAAGTCCAAATTTCCTAAATGGCTAATCCACTTCTAAATATTTGGAACTGAATTGCATGGCCAATCCAGCCCCAAACACCTCAACCATTTGAATGGTTATTAGACAAGGATTAAACCAAGTAGGAGAAAAACCCATAACTCTCGGATCTTGGCGAAAATCCCAGATTTTGTCAAGCATAAGCCCTCATCGCGTGACTAATTTCGCCCTTGCCTCCGACGAAGGTCGACTCCAGTCCGATCACAAATCTAGAGATAAGGTGAGCTTCTCTCTCCTCCTTCTTCTCTCTTTCTCCCTTTCCTTCTTTCCAATTTGCTCTCCTCAACGAAATTTGGTCCAACTTGGTCAAATAAGATGTCCTCTTGCCATGTCATCCTCTCAATGGCTCCCTGGGATTTCCTTATCCTTTTATCCATAATCTTGGATCTTCCATCCTTAGGTTTATATTGTCACCACATGGGTCCCACTTAGAATTGTTTGATTTGTTTCATTTGATATACATGGTTCTATATGAAACATCCAACAAGTGTCGCCAAGCTGGCCACTCGTTACTCCTAAATGTCTTCGAAAAACTTAAAATTCCAACTATCTTGAATTTAATTTAAATTCGACGCTGATTAGATTACAGACGATTCCAACGTAGCGAAGTCCACATTATCCGAGATCTAGAAAATTTTCAGATTTTCATACTGAAATTACCATGAACCCTTTTAGAAAATTAGATTTTCTCGGTTTTACAACGGCTCCAATAAAATTTTGACAAAGCTCTTAAACCCTACACATCAATTCACACATTTTTACTCCATAATAATGACCAGAACTAACCTATACCGCATAATCACTAATTTAACATCATAACCAATTTAATATATGTACATAAACATACACAAAGAGAGTTAGGTTCCCAAACCTTAATTTGCTCCTATTGGCTTCAAATCTACCATTTCTTCTCTTCTTTCTCTTTCTTGTTTTCTCTTGTCTCTAAGTATGAAGAACCGTAGAGAGAATCGAATTATGCTCTCCCTTGGCACAACCGACCCTTATGGTTTGGATAAACCTTAAAAGCTTCTCCAATTTTATTTACTTTTCTAGTAAATCTAAGAGTGTGTTCTCATGTGATTGGCTCCATTTATTAAATTGGTATTTAGTCATTCCAATTTTATTTAACTAGACATTTAACATGTAACTATTTCTAAATCATATATGTACATACAAAATTTCTTAATTTATGTCTTTAGGTCTCTAAATTGATAATTTACCAATTTACTCTTACTTCTGAATTAATTCTGATTATCTCCTTTTTCATTCTTTACTATTTTAACAACCCGATCACACATTGATTTCCATTATATCCTGTATACGCTATAAAATTACTAAGGCATAAATCGGGGCCTTACAATATCTACATCCACCCTCTTCTATCGGAGTTGGTCTTTTGTTGGTAAGCATTTGTTGCATAGCCTTCAAATAACGTTTTTAATTTTTGGGGGTAAATTTAAAGACCACAGAGTTTTCCACAGGAAGAGAATGATTTGGGTGGAGAGTAGACAATTGGGTTGTGAGGCTTCTGCATGCAGACTTCATTGTGTACTCACCTTTAGATTCATATTTCCAGTTCTATCCACAACATTATTTAGGCTAATAGGAATCCTAAGAATCAAGTTTCTACCCCTTTCGTTGAAAATGTCACCCAATGTATCCATGTCCCATATGCGTTCTTCAGTAATGAAGATACTATGTATTGATGCATCTTCAAGTTCTGGTGGTCTCGGTGATTGGATCCATGGATTGTCATCATCAGGAAGCCAGGGCTCTGTCCGGCCATATGTTAATGTGGTGACCTGAACCAACCCTCCATCTTGTCCCACGAAGAAGAAGGGGCTACGAAGCCATTAAACTCCTCCAAATTAAGCTAGGATTATGGCCCATTGTTGCATGCAGGAAATCAGTCTTGGGATAATAACGGGATTTGTATGTCCTTGCTATAAGCGAATTGGCGTTGGTGAGAAAACGCCATCCGTTTTTCCCTAGCATGGAGAGATTGAATTCATGTAGCTTCCTGAAACTCATGCCACCATTGGTCTTATGGACACTGAGTTTATTCCAGCTAAGCCAATGAATGCCTTCATGACCTCCTTTACCCGGTATTCCACTAGTATGCATTCAATGCACTTTCCAAATCGGTACAAAGTTGTAGAGGAAGGTGGAAGACGTCTATGGATGTACTGATGGTAGTAAAGTATTCATATGACATAGGACAAGCATTCGGTATATATGTGGGTCAAGAAGATTATTAATCTGGTTCGAATAACCCATTAATCTGGATGCTAACATCACAAGCCACAGCTCTCGCGCGACGCTCGCTGGGCTCACAAAGGTGTAAAATAAATGCCCATTAGCCGCTGCTATCCTCTTAATCAATCCACGAACCCACGTCCAAGGCAATACTTATGATTTCAAGCAGAGAGTTCTAAATGGTATATAGGACGGAGAAGAACCGCGCACGCTCTGCTATATTATAATACCCTATACGATAATGACTTTTAATATACGTAAAGACTCATCCCATCATAACATATTTGATGTTAATTATAACCTATTTGAATAAGAGACTTATCCACGTATCCCAAACAACGCAGATTCAAATGTGGAATTAACCTCTCGCTCTATACTTTACTTGGATATGACAAATAAAGCCCAACCCAAAAGTCTAACAATGGCATAAGTGGAAAGTGCATGAGCAACAGTCTTAACGAGGAATTCTCTGCCGGCTCTTGATAAAAATCAATTTTTCCAATTGTGAATTCGGTGCCAAACTTTGTCCCTTAAGAAAGCGAAAATCTGGTTTTTGTTTTTTCCAACAAGGGACGGAAGCCCTAGGTACTGGCCATGAGATGCAGCACATTGAACCCCCCAAATATTACACGCCTCTAGCTGATTTGAATTGGTTGTATTGGCGCTGAAAGAGATAGATGACTTATGGAAATTGATTTGCTGCCCGGATGCCTTCTCATATAATTCAATATAAGTTTTGATTTGATGACTCTACTCCCGCAGAGCCCAGAACCATAACAGACAATCATCAGCAAAGAAAATGTGGGACAGAAGGGCACCTCTAGCAATTTTACACTCATGGATAAGACCTCTTGTTCATAATTTCTCAAAAGAGATGAGAAACCCTCTGCACATACAAAATAAATAAGTACGGGCAATAATGGACATCCTTGTCTGAGTCCCTAGAGTAATAGAAAATTGGGGTGGCATGACCAGCATGAGTGATAGAGTACTTAACTGAGGTAATGCACATCATAGTCCATTGTATCAATTTTTTGGGGAATCTCAGCGCATGCATGACTTGTTCTAAAAACTGCCATTCGACCCTGTTATAAGCTTTGCTCATATCAGCCTTCAAAGCTGCATAACCTACTTCACCACGAGTTTTCCTCTTAAGATGGTGAGTCAACTCATAAGAGATCATGATATTGTCCGTAATTAATCTGCTTGGAACAAAAGCACTTCGGGATTCATAAATAACATGGTGAAGAATCTATTTCAAGTGATTGGCAAGCATTTTAGCAATGATCTTATACAACACATTGCAAAGTGAGACGGGTCGGAGATCAATTACTCCATCAAGGCTCAATTTTTTCGAAATAAGGACAATATGAGTATTATTTAGCTCTTTGAAGGGTGCAAGTTCCAAAACACCAAACAAGCTGACGAAACATCGTTACCAACTATATCCCAGAATCGCTGATAAAAAGAAGGGCTGAGGATGTTAGGCCTGGTGACTTATCCAGATTTAATAGATTGGACAACCTTGTTTACTTCATCTGTGGAAAAATCTTGGACCAAAAGATTTTGATCATCAGTGGTTAATTTTAGACGGATACAATTTAGAATTACTTGAGAGTCGCACTCCTAAGACTGGAAAAGATCTTTAAAATGTTGCTGCAAAACATCTCCAAGACCATTCTGCCATGACCTCTAGGTACTAGTATCATCTTTTAACCGAGAAATAGTTTTTGTTTTCCGCCGTGCAATAGCAGCCATAAGGAAAAACTATGTGTTACAGTCCCCTCTTTTAAGCCAATGATATTTAGCACGTTGCTTCCAAAAGGCTTCCTGTTTGTTTAGAAGAGAGTTATACTCTTTCTTAGTCTCCTCAAAGAGTTTGAAGTGAAGTGGATCAGATTTGAACGCAGCATTTTACTCTATCTTTTGCAATTACCACCTGTGATGTAAAACGGCAGAAGCCTGCAGCCCCCATCCCATTGTAGTTCAGAACCACATGCATTGATTTTAGCCATAAGCGGTAAATCTTTACTAGCTTCCCAAGCACGTTGAACCACCTCCTGACAATCGTTCTCCTTTAGCCATACATTCTCAAATCTGAAGCGACGAGGCTTGGAATTTTGCTTTTATGGAAAAATCTGTAACAACATTGCGGTGTGATCAGATGTGGCTTCTATATTATGAAGTTTTGCTTGACTGAACAATCTGCACTAGCCCATTGTTGCAAGAGCTCTGTCAAGCCTCTCTTCTATCCAATCCGGAAACCCACGTCTTCTTTCCCAAATGAAAGGATATCCTTCCACCCCTATATCATGTAGGCCACTCTCTTGTACAGCTTGATTGAACCCTTTTAGAAGCCAAATAGATGAGAATTATTACCCTTCTTCAGTAATACGATAGAGGAGATCGTTATAATCTCCTATGCAGGCACCAAGGAAGTTGTGATTTCGATGGCTCAGATATCTCAGAAGATCCCAGGACTCACGTCGGCGATTGTACGCACCATAAAATCCGGTTAATTCCAATAAGGCGTGTTTGGAAACTGAACCCTGATGTCGTTATGATTATTAGAGAAACTCAGAAGTTGAGCTCTGTTTTTTTCCGTCCATAGGAAAGTTATGCCTCCTCCATTGCAGTTGCTGTTAATAGAAAAAAGTCCTTGAAAACCTAATTTGTGTTTGACCCATTCCATACTCTCTCTACTGACCATGGTTTCAATGAGAAAAATAAATTTGGGTTGTGTTTGGTGAACTAAATCCACGAGGACTTGAACTGTTTGTGGGTCGCCCACCCCACGACAGTTCCAACTCAGGGTCGTCATGGCTTCGAGTGGGTCTGAAGTCCAGGACCCACCGTGTTTCCAGATTCTAAATCAATTTGGTTGGATACCTGCAGGGATGAGAGTGAGTGGTCCACAATAGAGCCCACGTTCATGCAGGAAGCACTTTCTTGCTTCTATGCGGAGTCTTTTTCCTTTCAGCGAGACAATAATTCCACTGTTTGAGATCCTCACTGCTTCGGGACCCACCACCTCTTGCCTTGTTGATTTGTCATCAATGAAACCCCACACATCTAGTAGGTAAGCCCATTAGTTGGATTGCACCTGGAATCCCGGAATTGCTATTGTCAGTTACAACAGTTGAAGGTGATCCTTGATTCTGATTGATCGCAGCGACAGCCATTGTATCCGATATGGCTGAACACGGTATATGTTGACCTGCTGGAGGTACCGTTCTGAGCCATTTTGTACTAGGGTTGACTAGTTGTCGTCGGAGGGGAGCGCGCAACCATAGCCATATGGGAGGTCTAAAAGGTTGTTAGTACTATCAAAGGATTTCACACAGAATTTTTCTTGATGACCCATAATACCATAGAAAAAAACAAATAGTAGGGTAACCGCTCATACTTGAATTGAATCCAACTCCGGCATCCTCCATCAATTTTGATCTTCACCTTTCGTACTATTGGTTTGCTGATATCCATTGAGACTTTGAGACGCATGAAAGTTTTGGCTAGACCATCAAAATTTTTTGGGTCTGATTCACAAAATTCGCCAATATGGTTACCAATCAAATGGACCACTGTATCGGAAATGAACCCAGTGGGGAGGTCATAAGCTTGTACCCAGAGATCCAATCTGCTTAGGCTTACCTGTGTAGCTTGTTCTCCAGCCTGGAGACGTTTGAGAAGAAGGATATTGTTGTTAAAAGACCATGGCCCATCATTGAGAACTCTGTTAATATCATGATCATGGAAAAACTGGAATATGTAGAGATTCAGGCGGAGCTCCTTCACATAAATGCCCTTCACTGGCCTCCTGGCCTCCATATGGGGATACGTGTCTTTTAAGGCTGCAAAGTTGATTGTACGGTCCGTTAAAAAACGGTCGACTAAGCTTTTGGAATCGTCTACATCAACGGTTGGAGTAGCAACACCTGAGAGATCTATACCACCCTCATCCTCCTCTCGTAGAATAAACCTGTTGTACCTGTTTAACAGCCCATGAACTGACGAATACCGCTGACACTTCATGAGGCGGAGGAACATGGCTGCTCATTTTTGGAACTTGTCAGATGACAAGACGAAAACCACTTGTCAAATTAAGGACATGACTATTTGAGGTACTTTATTCTCTAACAAAATCACATTAAAAAATCAAAAGGAAAAAAGTTCTAGAAAACCATCTGACAAAGCGAGTTTTAGATTGAATTATTTTATTTAAAAAAAATTATAAAATTAGTTTGGAATCTAAACTAATACTTAAAGTAATATATAATATAATCAATTCGATCAAACGCCGTTATTTACGCATACCTATCCACGACAATGATATTCGATAAAAATTTCAATCACGCTATCTACATGTACATTTCGCTTCTTCTCTTAATCCTACGCCATTCCAAACGTATTACTTTAAAGATTACCGCTAAAAATTAATTTTATAAATTTTCTTCAAATGAATTATTTGAGTCTAAAACCTAAAGCGTTAAAATATCAAATGGAAGTGTGCAAATGATTTTGTGATATATCTAAGAGTAAATCGCCAAAATATCAGATGATATTCTAATTTATGATTCAGATTATATGAATAATCAATAAATCTATTAACAAATGACCAAGTACTAATATATATCAAGGATGCATTAAGTATTTAAAAATCCATAAAACCACATGTAATTCACAGATATCTCTATTCTATGATGAAACAAGACATTTTATCCATAGTCTAACCTAATTATCACTTCTCAATCACAAATGGTTTTAGACAAGGTCATTCCCTTACTCTTTCAATGTTATCAAGGCCTATCGACGCCAGATTCTTCGGCATCACCATGTTACTATATACATGGTCTCGATTTACAAATGTTGTTTTTAGAGGGTTGAAGGTTTTTTCCTATCATGACCATACTGGGTAAGTATCGTTGGAGTCAAAGAACCCGAATATATGCCTCATTCCTCTTCTCATTCCTCCGAATGGCGATCCCTGCACTCCATATGTCTCATAAACTATCCTAAAGGTCTACACCTTGTGTATTTTTGGGATATGCTCCATTTCGAAAAGGTTACATTTGTTTAGAATAGGAAAATTCAAGCAGATTCTAGATATCCGTATGTTTTGTTTCCTAAACACTAACCCTAGCCCCAACCCTAAACCCCCTAAAAAAATGTGTATTCACATAAGATTTCATATATTTTTTATATTTCAATTAAAAGAAACAAAAATAAGACATAATGAATATTTTTTTCTCTATTTTATTTCTTAGTACTTTTCGGGTTCTAAATTAAACCTAAGGGTTTGTTTGGTTCTTGTTTTTTTTTTTTTTGTTATATATATATATTATGAATTATGCATCCAAATGGAACTTTACAATTTCATGCAATATGATGGCGAACCATTGCATGAGGCTTGGGAGAGATACAAGGAAACTTGCATGATTTTCACTATCCTCACAAGAACACCAAGAACTTTATTTTTCATAATTACAAGGCATGGAGTAGTGTAATATTTACGCATCCAAGACGGACTCATACGTCCGAGACAAACTCACATGTCTGGGCCAAACTCTTATGCCCGAAGCATGTTCAATATTCGGTAAGTGGTGACTTAAAACCGATTTTTAAAAATGGTTTTTCAAAATCGTCCACCTTTTACCGATAAATCAGCGATTTTATCATTTTTCGAAATCTTCCACGCGTGTTGGCACGCTCCTCACGCTAGTTCGATTCTTTCGTAGAAATATCGCCTTTACACCGATATATCGCCAATATTATCTGATTTTTCGATCAAACGATTATTGAAGCACGATATCATGTTGGGATCGACCGACACCTGATATATCAATAATATTCACGATATATTGCCGATATATCCCGACATTTTAAACACTGTTTATAATTATTGGACTCCCTCCCTTATCAGGTAGATCTTATTAAGGGTGAATTCTACTTAAGTGATTGTATAGTGGTATCAGAGCGGTTCAATCCTTGCGGGGTGACCCTCGTCCTGAAATTGTGGGAGGGCTGCTACCCACAAAGGAGGTGCGGTCTGGGAAGTCACCAATCACGTCAGTTTTGAAAAAATGAGGGATGGATTGTAATAACCCATTTGAAGTCACACATAGCTTAGAACAGGCTTGGCCTTGTGGGTTGGATGTAACAAAAGCCCGAGTATCCCAATCCCATTTATCACATCTTAGGAAAAGATGAGTATGGAAAAATCGAAAGGCTGATTAATGAGACTTTGCTTGCATTACTAAATTGCTCCTGATCCAGACCTATCCACTTGATTGGTACTGAACTTGGGCCCTTTTGGAAAGCTGGAATTAAATTCAAATCCTGCTTTTGTTAAGATAATGGAGTAGAGAGGGAATGGGATTCCAGTTGATGAATGCAAATCAAAGTCATCAAAGCTGCTCTCAGCAAACACAAGCAATTATTAAAGCAAAAGCCGTTCTTAAAAGAACTGATTCATTCCTCTAAAGTCCACGCCAAATTTCTTTTATATACGTCTTTGTCTCTCTCTGCAGCTCAAATCCCAAAACTTCATTTACTCTTTCTTGGGAAATGGGTCTCTTTGTTTCCTTGGAAAATGCTAAAGATTGATTTCTGTTCACATTTTTCATATTATATGTCATCTTTCCAATAAATGATCTGAGTTATAGTCAAATTCTGATGGCTTAACACTAATCCCCAAATGATTTTTCACCCTTTAAAGTGCACCCTTGGGCTTTCAATCTTTCTTCTATGTGAATGTCTGAATTCCTGCTTACAGTAGTAACCATATCTTAAAATTGGTGTTCTTCGTTTCTACAACCATATGATGAAAGTTGGGAACGCTTTCAAATGATATCAATGTGTCATGATAAATTCTGAATGTTAGATATATAGATATCTTCAACTGGGTATCTTATATCAGTTCTTGGGCGTTCTCCATTTTCCCGATCAGGCCAGAATTTCGGTCGGGTAGGGAATTATTGCTCCTGGGAGTAGATGGCTCGTCCCTCAGACCCCGTAGATTCAACCAAGGAATTCTGAAACTGGCGATGGCTTTTGTGTTTTTGTCTGGCTTGTTGCATTGTAGGATCACCATTATACCGGTATTTCATAGAATTCAAGAGCTCAAGCTTGTGGTTCATGTGGACAGGCTGCGATTCAGATACCCTTCTCCATTGTTCTGTGTGAGAATCACTGCTTTGATATAGCATAGCTAGCCGTCTGATTTTGTCCATTGTCTATGAAAAATTTTCTTTTGATTCCGAGATTTATGTTGTTCTTTTGTTGAAGCTCAGCTTGGCCTGTTTTCTTTCTTTACCATCATATGTACAGATTGTGGCAATCATCATGATCCGACATGGAAGGAAGAAATGAGGAAGGGGAGATTGGCTTTACTAGCAGAGGAGCTGCATTTACAAAAAAATGAGTGACTGCCTGGGAACGCACCAAGGAGCTAACAATGGAAGTCAGAAAGCCTCACAGTACAGAAAAGAAGGGTGAAAAGTGCAGCATAGGAATAGGAAACATGCGAAGCAAAGTGAGGCGAAAGCCATGTGAAGCAGCCCTTGTAGATGAACTCGCTTTCAGCATTACAGGGAAAGACGAGCTTGCGAACTAGGATGGGTTTTTGCATGCAGACATGTTTGTTGTTGCCGTTTATTCTTGCAATTCTCTCTTTATATGGATTTAATTCTCTAAATATTATTCATGGTTTTAATTTTGAACTTAATCTTTATCCCTTTGAGATTCTTTTGTGTCGCTTGATTTGGAAGGGAAATGATCTTAAGGTTTAGCTTGCAGTTTCTTCTTGGGGTTTAAACAGGCTGACAGAGGTCAGGTAATGAAGTAACCAAGATACAAGAACAGAGAGGAAGTGGAATTCTTCCTTTTTGGTTTCTTGAGAATGCTCTGACGGTTAGATCGGTTAGGTTGGTTATTTATTTGTATTTATGCATATAAATATTTAAAAAATTAAAATACTTTAGTTTATAAGTAATTTTATTTCTTTTGAAAATTTATCAGATAATTAAATATAAGAAAATTATTTTCCTATCATTTGTTTTTAGCTTAATATTTTTGCAGGCCTGAACTAAACAGAATTTACAGCAAAGGAACCAAACTAACCATATTTTCATTGGAAAATGGAACAACAAAGCATTAAAAAGTAGTATGGCTTAAACGCCCCTTACATGCGGCAAAAAAAAAAAAAAAAAGGTTCAAAGAGTAGTTTGGTTAGATTTTTCGAAATAAGTTTTGGCCCAACATCAAAAAGTATGTTGGGCTTTAGCCACTGAAATGCTCAGAATCTAGTAAAGGATGTTTTTATAGAAAACACTACGGTTCACAAGAGTGACCCAAAAGCCCAAAGCCTATTTTAAAATTAAGACAGTGGGCCATAAAATTTTGACACGATACCAACTCCAACACTATTTTCACCTGGCTGAGCATAATCGCCACACCCGCCTCAACATGCTTAATAAACACGCTATTCCAAGGCGACCTACCGAACATTTAATACCCAAATACTATTCGCTGATCTCGCCAATACGACTCGACTTTAATCGGGACTGAATTTTAATTATTATATTAATTAATTAACCTATTTAATAAGTTATTTGTGTTAAATATGAATTATTAATTATAATTCATATTTAAATAATAAAATTAATAAACATGTTAAATTTGCACGTTATTTACATGCATGGATGATTATTTATAATTTTATTGTTTTAAATAATCAAACTAGTTATATTCAGGTTTACCCGCCTAACACCTAATAATAAACGAAATAGCCGTTAATGAATATTGACACTTTTATTATTCGTATTGCCTGAAATAAACACGAACGTTGACACGACCGCACATCGATACGACACCGAACACGTAATTCAATGACACCGAACACGACCCATCGACACACGAATCACACCCCTAGTTAAGACTGCTTAATATATATATATATATATATATATATATATATATATATATATATATATATATATGTTATATATATATATATATATATATATATATATATATATATATTAAATAATATTATTGATTCATTATTGTAATAGATCTATAGATCTAAGATATAAATTACTAAAAACCATAAACGATAACATAATATCCAAGTTAATATCAAAATAAATCTATAGAAGTTCTACATAAATTTCGATAATTTAAATGGATTTGTAATATCTTACGACTCAAATCATAATATCTTCAATCATCGAAGTTCGCAAAAACTGCCCCAATAAATTCCACACAAATAAAGCGTTGTAACTAGATAACGAAAAACATCACATCGTAACAAGCTGAAGACAAACCAAATGTCGCAATAAGACGGTGATAAATCAAACGCAACAATAAGAAGGCGACAACACGAAAAAACAAGATATGACCTAAAATATGTGGGAGAATCCACTTATTGAAAGAAGAAAAACTAGTAGAGATATGTAAACACGCATTTCGTGCCAAACATTTACAAAAATCACCAATTTTTACTTGAGGAAAAGTGGCTAAAAGATAACAATATGAGAGAAAAGGAGGAAAGGGGCGGCTAGGGTTTCACTGATTATAATACGATTTTGTTATCTATTAATCCATTATAGCATGATAATTGTATTAAAAAATATTGAGATTTAGGTAAATCAAGAGTAAAGCAACTTTAGTTTAAAAAGAAGGGAAAAGTATGTATCAGGCCAGTAATTTTAAAATATTTGTATAGACATCATTAAGAATTGTAATTTCATGGTTCAAGCTACTCTTTAGAAAAATAATTGTGAATCTGCACAAAAACTACATCAGCAAATGTGGAAACCGAAAATGCTCTTCATTAATCTAGTTGGAATTAAAAAATAAAAAAGGAAAACAATTTGACTCTTCTCCTCCATCCCTTCTTCTTCCCACTGCGTGAAGATCTCGTTTCTTTGATGGCTGTGTTTTCCAGCGAGCATCCTACCCCCTCCGTCAACAAGTAGTCGTCGACCTGAATATCCCACTTCCGTTCATCCACAATCTCTGTAAACCTTAACTACACGTAAGTATCTTAATCCTTCCAAAACCCACTTCGATCTCTTTGGGTTGTTCTTCCATGTATTGCGAATAAAATGTTAGATGCTTTGGGTTGTTCTTCCATGTATTGCGAATAAAATGTTAGATGCTTTGGGTTGTTCTTCCATGTCTTGTGAATCAAAGGATTAGTGTTGTTATTTGTGTTTCTGATTAAGTCCGTAAACTCATTTTGATTTTTTTTCCCGCTTTGATATCATTTTGTGAAGTTTCAGTGTATGTGGTACCATAACATTGAATGTACGATTGTAACTAGTGAATGTACTACCATAACATGTTTATCTAGAAACCTCACCATCTAAGCCTCCTATATATTTGTAAACTGTTGTTTGGATGGTAAATGTATAATATGATTGAAATAACCCAAAATTTAACTATCAAAATCAATTCTAACACATTTTTAGCTTATGTACTACCATAAGTAATGATTGTACTATCATAAATAGTGAATGTACTACCATAAATAGTGAATGTACTACCATAACCCCTATATCCAAATACCTTACCATTTAATCCCATAATAATCTTTTTAATTGATGTTTGGAAATATATAAAAAAAAACCTAACAAATTTAGATTCCAGTGTATTGTTTGGCCTATTACATATGGCTAACCATTATTACATACCATTTTAGGTAAGCAAAATGACAAACTATTACGTGATCTTTGTCGTTTAAACACGGTTTGCGGGCGACTTGAATGTCAGGGAATGGTGTTATTATATAAAAGTGGTATATCCAAAGCTTATACATCTAAAGATGAAGCAATGCGAGCATAAGTTCTATATTAACCATGATGAAAGAGCCCTGATGAAGCTTTTATATCCTCTTCACTTACTCCCAAATATGAACATGAAAATAAGCAATATATGAAAATTATATAAAAAATGTTGATAATATGTTTCATTATTTGAATCTTCACAACATTAATATTTGTAATTGTTATTGACAAAGTGTTGCAAAACATTTACCACACCTATGTAATTTGTAGGTTCAGTAAACTTCAATTGTAAACATTATTTTGGTTGAAGAAAATTGTAGTTTTACCTTTCATATTACTGTCAAACATCAATTAAAAAGATTATTATGAGATTAAATGGTGAGGTGTTTGGTTATAGGGGTTATGGTAGTATATTCACTACCTATGGTAGTACATGATTATTTATGGTAGTACAATCACTACTTATGATAGTACATATGCTAAAAATGTATTATAATTGATTTTGATGGTTAAAATTTTTGGCTATTTCAATCATACTATACATTTACCATCCAAACAATAATTTACAAATAAATAGTGGGCTTAAGTGGTGAGGTTTCTAGGTAAACACGTTATGATAGTATATTAACTAGTGACAATAGTACATTCATTGTTATGGTAATACATACACTGAAACTTCACCAAATGTGAAAAAGGAAATCATAATGAGTCCATTGACCTAATTAGAAACACAAATAACAACAATAATTATCTAACCTTTGAGTCGCGATACATGGAAGAACAACCCAAAGATATCGAAGTAGATTTTGGAAGGATAAAGATACTTACACGTAGTTAGGGTTTAATGAGATCGTAGACGAATTGAAATGGAATATTAAAGTCAAAAGCTGCTTGTTGAAGGAGGGAGTATGTAAAACCCCAGAACATCGAAATCCTCTAAGGAAGGGTAAAATGGTAATTTCGGTTGAAATCCGGAATTTTTCTAGATCTCGGATGATGAAACAGACTTCACCATTGAAATCGTCTCACTAAATCTAGCTACTATGTTGAATTTCATTGGATTCCGAGATAGTCGGAATTTCACTTTTTTCGAGGCACGGAAGGTGGCGCTGGACACTTCGCACACCCGAAAGTGGCTCAAGATGAAACACGTGTCAAGTGAAGAGCTAGTCAAACATGAGCTCAAGTGGGACCCATGAGAGACATGTGGCAACATGTGATCAGTGGCACCATGGTAGATGGATATGGATAAGGTGTAATCCAAGGTGGCAACTTAGAAGGTGACATGTGACAAGTGAGAGGACAAGTTCTCTTGACTCATCTTGACCAAATTGGTGGGGAGAAGAGAGGAGAGCAAATCGAGAGAAGAGAGAAAAGAAGAGAGATTTTAGAGCGAGAAGCACTCACTTCTCTCTAAGTTTCCCGGCGATCGGACCAGCGGTTTCAGCCGGACCAAGGGTGAGAGTTCATCCTCACGACAAGGGCTTCGCATAGATACCGGAGTTGGGGAGTTTCGACGAACTCTAAGAGGTAGGGGTTTTTCTCCTACTTGGTTTAATCCTTGTCTAAGGGCCATTCAAATGGCATGGGTCAGGGTGAGGCCGTGAGGGTCAGAACCAAGACTTGGGACAAGAAGCCGGGAGATTTCTCGGACTCCAGCTGACAAATCCGGGACCGATTGACTAAGTAATTGTCCTTGTGTTCCATTTTTATGTAATATAGTTAAAATGAATAACGGTGTTATTGGCTCTGCCCTAAGGGGAATGATTGGTTGTATTTTTTGAATCATGGGAAGTCGCTACATTGTAGAAAATATTAATAACCGACTTTTGAACTGGTTGTGCGAAATATGAAATTTAGCAATGAGTCCTTCAGTACTTGTAGCCACATCGTTGAAATTGATGTTGAAGCTTTTGAATTTCTAATTGACTCTATAACCCAATTTATGGTCTTTTTACCCCGAATAGTCTAAGGAAAGCTCGAAGTAGATGGCCGCTGTAGTCGCCGCTGTATCACTGGCTGGGAGGTCGCCAGGCCGTCACGGCCAGGCCTTTGATCACCCTTATGATCCTGCCAAACTTTGGAAGGTCATAACTTCTTCAGTCCGAACTCAAGCTTTCGTGTTCTCGCACTCATGGAAAGCCCATTGAGTCAAGATTCTAGCCATGTGCCTATGGAGGGCAAGGCGCCGGACGCAGGCGCTCCGCCGTATTTCCGGCTTCGTAGGGTCGCCAGATAATGTGTGACCTCCAACTCGTATCATAACTTTTCGCTCGAACTCCGTTGTGTTCTCGACCCCATGGAAAGCCCATCAGCCCAAATTCCAAACATGTGCCCGTGGAGGGCAAGTAATTGAGCTACTGCGGTGTGGCCGGCCGCAAGGTGTCGGGGTAGGCCGCCATTCGTGTGACCTCCAACTCTCGTGAAGGTCATAACGCCTTTGTCCGAACCCGTCTTGGTGTCTCTCGGGACTCATGGAAAGCCCATTGAGTCAAGATTCCAGCCATGTACCGTGAGGGCGCAGCTTGGAGTTGAAGGCTAGGTAGGTCGCCAGGTAGGTTGTGAAATGGGTCGTAGGGTCAGCTTACTCAAGGTGACCTCTAACTTCTGGACGGCCATAACTCTTCAGTCCGGTCCGTTTGGGGGTGTTCGACCTATGGAAATCCCATTGAGTCAAGATTCCATCCATGTGCCTGAGGGCAATGGCTGTTGGAGCTCGTTTGTACTTAGGTAGGTCGTCCGTATGGCCTGCAGTATTTCACATAGGTTGCCTCTACTCATTATGACTCAAACTTCGTACGGCCATAACTTCTTCGTCTCGAACTCGCTGGTGTTCTAGACTCCCTATGGAAAGCCCATTTAATCAAGATTCCATCCATGCACCTGTGGATGGTAGTAGGTGATCATAACCTTGCTGAAATCTATGTTTTTGCACAAAGTGTGCAGGTTGCATGGTTACGTCGAGGTGAATAGCCGAGATATGACATGACCATTGCATGGAAATGTCAGAGGCTATCAGACAAGTAGAGATTTTCCTACTCGGTTTACTTTTAGCCTAAAGGCTGTATAATGGTTTGGACTATTTATGAGAGGCCATGAGAGGCTAAGTAATTTAGTTCCAAAATCTGGGAGACCGATGGTCGAGGTTTATGACTGACTTTCTGCCAGTCCCCAGTCATTGGTGGGTTCTGGGTTCAACCCGAGACTGATGTCTCCGGGTTTGGTTGCTTGTCTTGTGATATAATGATTGTATGGATCTTTATAACCAAACTGGTTCAGGTTTGTGAAGGGACCGTGAGGCCCTCATATATCCAAGATTGTGAATCAATGTGGTTTATGACTTTTATGAATAACATGCAGTGTATGAGAATGATAAGTTGATGCATGCTATTTGATGTTTTAACATAGATTGCATGGATGTAGATTATGTGTAAAAGTTATAATTATCTATGGTATGTAAATGTTTCATGTAGCACTCATATATACATGTAACATGAAGGAAAATGTATCGACATCACGTGATTAATACGCATCACACTACATCGCGCCAAGCTCCGCAAGGGTGCTGGTATTATTTGTTCACCTATGGTCAGAATGAGTCGTGAGCTTGGAAGAAATTGGACAAAGTCCAAGGTAGAGATTTACGAGGGTGTAATATGACTGCACCGATAAATTACATATGTTTCGGTGGATAAGTCAGCAGATCCCCAGGTGAAAGACCCAAATGTTATTCATGGTTAGACATGAATCCCAGCGATGTAAGTTCGCAAAAGTGTTGGAACGGCGTGCGGCGGTGTAAACCCAAAAATCTGTGGCCCATAAAAGAAAAGAAAATCATGATTTGATAAGTTAAAATTGGAGGGTTGTCCAATGGTATAAGTCATTGGGTTAAATACCGATGACTGGTTTTTTTTTCACACTCGCAATCAAGTAGGTGTGGGGAGCTCTGGCCGGGACTCAGTCGTGAGCATGAGGGGTCACATCTCACTGTTAATTAACATTTCATATAATGTTACATAAAATTGTATGAAATGTGATTGATTGCGTATTTGCATACTATCGTACGCGCATTTTGTGGGGTGGGAGTAACCTCAGAGAGTCATTCTCTACCGGGCTTACACTCGCCGCGGACCCCTTTCGTGTACACAAGAAGACGACGCTCCTTCGAGGCCGTGAGTACGAAGGCCGCCGGGTTGTGGCCTTGAGAAGCATTTTCATAAAAATATATTAGAACAATCTAGTTTCTATATATTTTGGTATATGAAAGGGTAAAAGAGTTGTACATCAAACTCTTGTGGAATATTATAAGGAGTTGGTTATTTGTAAGAAAATTATACAGGAAAAGGTCTCAATATATGAGACATGTGAGCGTGATATTGGGACACTCGATATCCACAGGTTTTCGCGGGTTGATGGGTTGTCAACGGGACCCTCGGGATAGGGGCGTCACAGAGTAGCATGCTCGCCGAAAAACACAATCACCAATGAACAAGATCTTCATGCAACGGGAAGAAGAAGAGCCAAACTGTTTTTTTTTTTTTTAATTATAGCTAGATTAATGAAGGGCATTTTCGGTTTTCACATTTGCTGATGTACTTTTTGTGCAAATTCACAATTATTTTTAAAGAGTAGCTTGAATCATGGAATTAAAAATCTTAGTGATATATGTACAAATATTTTAAATTAGTATGATGCCATACTTTTCCCTAAAAACATATTAAAGCAAATCTCATATGCTAGATTATTATGTGTGTATATATATATATATATATATATATATATATATATATATATATATATATATATATATATATATATATATATATAGCCTGAGGGACCAATGGCAAAGAAAGCTCTACAACAATACATAGTCGATTCTCAGTTCGAACTCTAGACCACTAGCTATTAGGAAAGACCCCAATCAATCTCAATTTATATATTCTAATAATAATCCATTATTGATGATACATAAAAATAACAAATAGATATTAACATGCATTCAACTAAGAATTTATTTAAAAGGTATGCGAGATTGGAAATTAATAAAGAGCCCAAGCAATACTTAAAAAGTGTAGATACTTGCTTTCTGTCGTTGCGCTTTGTTTGATTGAGGGGTGAACAAAAAAAAAAAAAAGAAGAGAAATTGTGTGACGCCCCCAACCGGGTGTCCATCACTCACCACAACCTCGTGGAAATTCGTGAATTCCGGTGACCCGACATCTCTCACGAAAATCGCAGTCCCTTTGTACGGAGTTCTACCCCTTAGTACATAACCCGTCCTAACACATCCAATCCACCACATGTGGTCCAAAATGAGAGTAAATAATGGTCACTCAGCCCCTAAGATCATCACTCAACCAATATATCCCAACTATATACAATAGTTTCAAGAGTTAGGAAAATACTTATACAAATATATATTAAAAATTTAGAATTCTAATACATGTAATACATCATGATAACAAAGCCAATCCGACTTTCTTTAAAGCGGCTCTATGATGAGCCGCTTCCCGCTCCTTGTACCCGAAATAATATAATTTCTGACAAGGAAGCACGCTCGCAGTTGAATCACCTCAAGTGGTTACTCTCCACCTATGCATATGCAATGCTTCAAGTATATGCAATGCTTCAAA